>JAOEGS010009969.1:61939-75910 GCA_025447755.1 Corythornis vintsioides | reverse complement strand
TTAGAAATATTTTTTATTCTTAAAAAAAATCCTTTAAAAATAACAGATGTCTCAAGTACTCAAGTCTATTGCATATCTTAGCCATGTATTTTCATAAATACACTCACTAAGTATGTTCTATTCTCCTTTCTAAATATTTCCATGTTTGCAGATAGAAGAGGCTTTCATTTCTATTCAGAGAATTCACAAATAAAAAATTGATATTATTACAAAGTTCCTTTTACCTCTGTATCCTGGATTTTATGACAAACATACGATCAGTTCTTTCTAAGCCTCACTGCAAATGTGTACCATACTCTGTGTAAAATTAAGCACCCCTTAGGATACAAGGTTTCACTTTGACTTGAAGTTGCTCAGTTTTAAAAAATCTTTGAAAATCTGGCTACATGGTGTTCAAGTTGGATAAGTCAAATACACAGATCAAAGGAAAGAAAATTCCCATCTGATTCTGTTCATCTGCTGTGATCCCACATACAGAATCAGGTAGGCATATACTTAACCATTTTAAAAGTGTTTGTAACCCATTGACTTCAACAGGACATAAAACACATTCATGAAATAAAAGTACATTTCAAATCAGAACCGTAATTACTAAATGCTTGACTGCTTAGATACCTGGTATATTCACTGGGACATGATTCACCAATTCACACATTACTGCCACATGAATAAAATCATAGCATTGCTTGCTCTCAGAAATGTATCACTTCCTTTCTGGTGTTAGGTTAGAATTGAAAGGGACCAAAACCAATGTCCAGAGTTCTCATTAAAACTGTTTCTTTTCATTCATAACATGTGAGCCATGAGCATGAAAACAGCATTCAAACTGAAGTGGTCAGGCTTCCAAGGCTAACTATAACAATCCACAGTGAATGACAAGCATAAAGTCTCATCACTTCTGGCTGAGGAACAAGAGAAATTAGGGTGATCCTTCATCTCTTGCTTTAAGCTAGCATCCCTCACCACTGTAATTGATTCCCCTTGTTTATTATCTATCACTTATTTTAAGAGCTATCCCTTAATTCATTCAGTTGTGGTAGGGGTACAACAAAGGCTGATGAATTAATCAAAATTTTGCAGATGTGGCTTGCTTTTACTGCAATAATTCAGTCTGCTAGAGTCTTTTGACAATATAAATTAAAACATAAAAATGACAATTCTTTTCTGAGTTGTTCTAAAGAATTTTTTAAAAAAAACAAAAAAAGGGGAGGAGTCCAGAAAGCGCCTCCTCTCTGTTCATTCTTTAAGTCCTGGGCTTAAATATCCAATTGTTTTGGACTGTGGCTGTCCTTGAAGAGCCTCAGCTGCAGTGTGATGATTTGTTCTCAGAAGCTGAGGCATTTGTGAGAGACTCTAGGCCTACAAGAGACCTCAGGTAACAGCATTTAGTCAGAGTCAGAAGACTTTTTGGACACTGCATAGATGTGCTCTCTGCTGCTACAGAAATGGAAGACTGTTTTGAAACACGGTTCCAGAACGGCAGCCAGCATTCTGCCCAGTAAACTAGTTGGAATTTAAAGATTATTTTGCCCCATGGCTTTATCACAGGCTGAATACTGGTTATATGGGTATTCAGTGTCTACTGGGCTACTCAATATAGGTACAGAGCAGACAGTGTGCACAGCCTTAAGTAGCATTTAAACATTATTTATATGTTTTTAATCGACTGAATTACAGCCCAGTGCACAGTTTACTGCCATGACAGCAATCCTGAGGGAACAGTCCTTCTACAAATCAAGATACAACCTGCTAGCTGTCTCATAAAGATAGGGCTACCTGCTCCTTTATTCATTTCCTGCCTCTGAAGACATTATTAGGAAATTATTATTCATCCCTTTTTGTAGATGTGCATAACAGAAGTCTAGCAAGACCTGAGCTAGCTTTTTCCAAACCAACAGAAACGTACAAACAAGCAAAACATCTTCACAGTCTGGTATCACAAATCCTTCAGCTTGGCAGGATGAGATGCATAACAGGAACTAAAAATGCCATCTTCAGAAATCAGACCAAAGAAAGTTGTCTTCTAAATATGCCTTTATACTCCCCAGTTCATTCACTTCACACCTTCATTTTCCTAAATTATACCTGAATACCTCTTTTGTTATTGATTCGCTTCACTTCTGTATTAACACTGTTAAAATGAATGATTGTCCTTTTAATATTCTAACATTGCAGGTCTCTTAACAAAATGTCCAGTACCAGAACAACTCTGGAAGTTGGACTTCTTATGATCCACTATAGCAGATAACCTTATTTTGTAGTCTAATCCATAATTAATAGAAAGTAAAATTGCCCTTTCTGGGTAGAAATCTACATATGCTGTCTTACAATTCATTCACTTATGTCACATAGCAAAACTTCTAATTAACCAGGCCTCTCAGGGGCCTGGTTAACTTTTATTTGCACAGCTATATTGCTGAAAACTCTAATATGGTCAACACCTCCCTTAAAAAAGAAGCAGCTTTTCACTTTCAGGAGTGAGAGAAGAAATGGTTTTGCATGGATCAGTAAAGATAGCAATAATTGCCATAAGGTTTACTGTAATTTATGCAGAAGAACTTTCTCAATTGCTCATAGTGGACTGTCAGATGTGAGACAGCATGCAAATGGAGCAGATAAAAATAATTTCTAGCCTAGGTTCTAAGAACAAAACTCTTGAAAACTTCCTTTATTGCTAAGAAATGTAGTAATAGAGAAAACAATGTGATTGCTAGAAAAGTAACAGAAGGGGATATTGTATTATTCATACCCTTTTATAGAGCTGCAACAAGATAAATAATACAGTTTTTCAAGATATATGCACAGCTATATCTTGGTAGGACAAAAGTTTTCTAAATTGGAAGCAGTATATTGGTCTTCCTTCAGTTTAGGAACAATTGAAGTCTTGGTTGAAAGACACCTTTTTCTGTGGCAGCTGGTGCTTTAAGCCATGGAAATACAGAAAAGTTTCTTGCAGTTGTTGGTTACTATACAGTTAAAAGGTAAATCAACCATTGCCTTATTGATTTATTTCAAAACAGTAATGAAAATACAATAAGTATTTGGAAAAGTAAAAATTATACCAAAGTGATGTAGTTAGAACTTAACAGCTGCAGTAGATGTCAGCTTACCATGTTTGCAAAGAGCTGCTGACAGCTAATTGTCTAGCTCCTTACTGTGCATCCCTGCAGAGTATGGTATATATATTGAATACTACATTTCAAACACTTTCAGCCATTCTCTGCCACCTTCCCAATGCATCAAAGTACCCATCTTTCCAAGACATAGTTCACTTAGGTAATTTTGGACACGAAGAAATACTGAAGCATATCCTCCCAAAATGGCTGCCTCCCACTCAGCATGTGAATGGAAGGAGCTTAAAATGTTTTTTAACTACTTATATTTATCTATATGTATTAGATGTGGGACTCACTTCATCTACACTTAATAGTGTAAAATCATCCAAAAGCTAATCTAAATGAGTTGTCTAATACAATTATCTTAGGAGAATGGTACTTGCTTACAGAGAACAGTTCATCACTCATGCTTATATATCTTAGATACCTTAAAGCATCTTACCACATGTTGGAAGTAGAAAAAAATATGAAGGAGTAGAAATTGTATTGGAGTGATGTTCTAACATGTCCTGATATTGGTCTGTGATAGTGTTACAGCATCCCTGAACCTTTTCCTCACCCACGTTATGGTCTTCTCAGATTATATCATTTCACTCAAAGCAAGAGCCAATTTTCTTTGCCCTTTATTCACGTCTATAAACTGAATACCTCGCTTAGGGATTCGTGCTCTTGATATGTCAAAACAGAAAGGTAGACACCTTATGTGAGTGGTCTGAGCTGTTCTGGATGGACTGACTGCAGGGATTCTAGATATCTACCTTGAGCACTTTGGTGAGAGATCTAAACATAGTGAGAAAAGGTAGGTTCAGTGCCCCAGGTTTTTATACTGATCTGCAAATGAAGGTGAATGAGAGGATGCTGACTGTAAAAAATGGGGGGGAGAGGTCCACAGTGTAAACCTGCCAGTGACCTGTCTACCTTTTCTTTTTCTTAAAACCTACACTAGCGAGTGACAATAGACATCTCTTTTCCTTTTCTTTTTTCTTAGAAAAATGCATTGCTGCTTCACCTGTTCCTCATCTTGGTATACTTTACTTATCTTTAGGAATTATGTCTTGGAGGGATTTTCTGTGCTATTCAGTTCCTGACTGCTGAAGATCAGTGACTTTAACATTTGCCTGTCAATGGCAGATGTTTTTGTAATCCCATGTTCCATACTTAGAGTGCTGGACGTTACAGCCTTGACATTTGGCCTAAGATTGAGGATTTGCTATTAGTATTTCCCCAGGAAACTGACACTTGACGGACAGGCTACATAATCCATGCTTGAATACATTTCTTAGTGAATTGATCTCCATTTCAAATTGATGTGGGCAAAGACACGAATGTAGCAGATCACCATCTATTCCAGACCTACAGTGTACTTTAATAAAATGCAACATGCACCGTGGCGTAAGCTATGAAGCGTATAAATCTGCAACATGCAGCCTCAAACTTGCTTACAAAATACCAGCAATGGGTTCTGCATTTCCCTAGTGTTTATTTATGTACGCAGCAAGCCTAGAAAAATATTTTGATGTATTGCATGCCACAATTTTTAACATTACTCAAAATGTTTCAAAAGATTTTTAGCGAAAGTTAACCCACATCAATCATGACCTTGACATGAAAAATTACCTCCAACCTTTAAATAAAAAAGGAGAGGGAACAAGAACTGTAATACTCCTGGCTGAAACGGAATTGTTGAAAAGATTTAAAGTGTTATGCACATATGCTGTCTACAGCAAACTATATAAAAGGAAGCCAATCATTTATTACTACAGCAAAAATAATTACAGATCTTTTATCTTTTCAACTTATAGAATCCTAGAATGTGCACTTTTTATAGTGAGAATTATATTTAGTAACTATTGTATTAGTAACTATAGTAACTCTTTCTACTTCAGATTACACAGATTCCAGTGAATTCTCTAGGAGCTTTTCAAAGTTAGTACAAACATGCATGCAGGCTATGACTTTATATCATACACTCCTTCCCCATTGCTTTTCCCCAGCTGAAGTCATACCTGTTATCTAAACAAAAGATGATACTGGACTAAGCAGGATGTCCTGCTTTACTAGTATTCTCCTTATGAAGGAAGAAGAAGGAACTAAGTGCCAAGACCTGGTTGTCTCACAGGATCTGAATAGAGAAAACTTTCTATTTGGTAGGCATAAAGAGCACTGCCTCCAGCTTTGTGCCAAAACCTCATTAATGTGCCTAACAAAGATGGCATATATCCTGTAATCTCTCTGAAAAAAGTAAACAGAAGTCTGAGAATTAGGTTCTCATGTCAAATTTCCTACATATATGGAGAGTTTTGGACAGTCTGATGTCACAGAATTAAATATGATTCAAATGAGAAAATTCTTCTTTACTGTTATTATGGAAAACTTCATCCTTGAAATATTTTAACTGTGCATTCCTCTAGACCGGATGCTTTATAAATCCTTGTTATTACAAATTCAGCTTATTTCAAAGACTTGATCTGCAAAGCCTCTTTATATACAGATTTCTGATGGTTTTTTGCAACACATCTAAATCATACCATCTAATTTATTCAAAGTTCTGACTGTGCTTCTCGGTCTCTTACAGCATTTCAACAAGTTCTGCAAATGAAGGAATTTTATGAAAATATTGCTTCTATCTGAGGATATGAAAATTGCTCTTCCTCTTTATCTGCCTTGTTATTCTATTCTTGCAGTCGTCAGATTCACCTATAAATATCCTATCACACTTGTAAATCATGCCACTCTGTATATCGTAGGGAAATAGAGGAAGGCACTTTCCTTCTGCTCACAGTGGCATTTTTACATTCTTAACTTGAATTCTTACTGTCAAATGAACCAGAAGCATTTTAACCGAGCTAGTAATTGACCTAGAAATGAACAGTATTCTTGAAATAGCTATGCAGGACAGGAAACAATTGTACTGTTAATTGAAGAAAATTAGTTTCCAGAAAATATAAACAGTGGTTGCAAATAAGAAAACAGATGTAACCAAAAGCACATGCAATTAATCAAAGTGTTCTTCTCTGTGATCTCTTCTTATAGCAAGAAACATAAATGTAAATTTAGTATTTGTCATCTGTAGTTAATAAGAAGCCCAAGACTGAATTTGTAAGTATGAAACTTTGATATAACTAGTAAATTGAAAATGTGAAGGAAAAAAAAACTTTATGAAGGAGAAGATAAGATCTGTATATACACAAGTTTCACCTTGTCTTATTTCTCACCATCTTAAAGGTCTGGTCAGTCTTGCAGCTACCTTTTGAAAGGAAAAAAAAAAAAAAAAAAAAAGAAAAAAGAATGGTAGTACAGGCAGTGGCAGTTCTCAATCACTCTTAAAGCTGATTTCCTTTGCTTTAGAGAACTCTAAAGCATCTCATGAGTTTTAGTTTTCTCATTCATCTGCTTTTGTGGAAGATGCTGAAAGAATTTCCTCTTCTGCCTATTTTCACTGATTGCCTCGTAATGGTATGGAGCACTTCAAGAGAATCTATTGGCCATGTTAGATTATGTCTGACCACTAGACTGATGCTCTGAAGACTTTGACTCATGGGATCTTGTGCCATAATTTTTCTTCCACTTCATTTACAATATTCCTATTTTTAGCATCAGCATGAGACAGACCCAATTATACCTGAAGATCAGCAGCATATAATAGGTGTCTGAATTTGACTCTTGAGTTATTCTAATAATCATTTTCATGGTTTAACATAATTTACAGAACGCTATTTGGTTTTAACACACTGGGCTCAGACACATGCTTAAAACAATGTATTTAAAAAACAAAACAAAACAAAACATCAATGTCTAAGAAGTGCATTATAATAAAGTTCCTGTAATATGCTATGTTTAGCAAATACAGAGTAATATAAAGATTATATTTTTAGCAGCTGTATTGACCATTAATATTTTTTTCTGAATGCTGGGAGCAATAACCCAGAGTGAATTTCCACTCTTAATAGTTTTACAAATTTGAAAAAGCTGCTTCAAATCTGAGTTTTCATTTCCTAGCTGTACTTAATTTTCTATCTGTGCTTTGTTGCATCTCCACTGGCTCCTGTCCTTCAACAGCATTTCCCAGCTTCCTTGCAGCTGTGCTCCACATGACTGAGTCCATAATGTTCCAACTGTAAATAGATAGAGACCTAGAATCCCATTTTTTGTCTGCTGTATCTTTTCATGTGAACTGTTAGCAACAAGTCTGAATTGTTACAGCATTATTTGACAAACCCTAAATATCTGTCTGAGATCCAGTGTCCTAGGTACAGGTCTACCAACCTTTGTGACTTCACAGGGAATCTTCTTATGTGCAGTGACATTCTAAAGTAACTACGATGTTTTGCAGGTTGGATGGATTTATTTTATTGCATATGCATAAAACAGCTGTGTGATGCAAATACAGTTGGTCTCTCAGAAGCATCTCTGCAAATTTGCAGACACCTGGTAACCCTGTAAGGTTGAATGCTACTCTGCATATACAGTGGAGCTAGCCAGGCTATTAGATGTCAACAAATCCCAGACGTTCACTGCAGATGTGCTGATCAGTAAGAAGTTACAAGCATTCAACAGCCAGATTCATCTGACTATCTATATTCAGAGCAGAAAACAAATTCACAGTCATGTGATAGCACCATGAGTAAAAATTATTATTTAAAAATGAAGAATATCTTGTAATCCTTTCAGACAGGTTTTCAGCTGGAAGAGGATATGTCCTAGTCATAACTCTGATTAAATAAATAATAATAATTAAACAAACAGTAACAAAACCAACCAAACAAAAACTACAATAACAAAAAAAAAAGAAGACACAAAAAAACAATAACAAAAAAGCCTACCAAAGTACTGATACATTCATTTACCTTTAGTTAGTCAAGATAATGGGGAGCTTGGACAGCCTGGAGGATGGAAAATTACTCCACCAAGACATGCTTAATGCATGACATACAGATAAAACATTTTACAAGAATGTCCATCCTAAAAAAAATTTTATCCTAGAGCACTTTGGACAGCTTTGGGTAGGGGTAAGTTTGAAGGACTTAACTGAGCCATATCTAGAACAGTATCTAAAACATTCTTCAAAAAATTATAATATCACTCCTTCTTTCAAGTACAAATATGGAAGAGTAAATGTGACCAATATTATCCTCATAGTACCTCATGATAAATTTTTACTTGCATATTTGTACACATGTACTGGATGCACACATCCCATTCATGTCAGTAGTGTGTCAGAACTGAGACCAGCTCTGCGTATCTGAGAGGAAATTGATCAGAAATGATTTCAGTGTCTAAAAAATAATTGTTTGTCATGAGATTTGGTCATTGTTCCCCTAATTGTATACAAAGTCTAAAATGGTCTAGTTACAGTCTTGCTCTGGATTTGCATTGACTCCTGGTGATTAAAGCAGGACATGAAGATCAGAGCTAAGATTTTGTTCTGTGTCAGAAGCAATATATGAAACAGTGCTCACTTTTCTTTGTAAGGCCAGGATTTTCTCTCATGTCTGGATAAGTACTCAATAGATTCATTTTCAGAGACTCTATTCTCTCTCCCTTTTCTTACGGTTAGATAAGATAAAGTGTTTTCAAGAAAAAAAAAAAAAAGAAAGTAAAAAGATAAGCAACCCAAATAAATGCATCTTCTCCCTGGCATAGAATCATAGAATTGTTTTGGTCGGAAGAGACCTTCAAGATAAGTCCAATAACTAACCTAGCACTGGCAGGTCACTAAACCATGTCCCTAAGCACCACATCTACACATCTTTTAGATATCTCCAGGGATGGTGACTCCACCACTTCCCAGAGCAGCCTGTTCCAGTGCTTTACAGCCTTTTCAGTGAAGAAAATCTTCTAATATCCAACCTAAACCTTCCATGGTGCAGCTTGAGGCCACTTCCTCTTGTCCTATCACTTGTGTCTTGGGAAAACAGACTGACCCCCACTTTTCTACAACCTCCTTTCAGGTAGTTGTTGAGAGCAATAAGGTACCCCCCAAGCTTCCTTTTCTCCAGGCTAAACAACCCAAATTCCCTCTACTTCTCCTCAGACAACTTCTTCTCTAGACCCTTCATAAGCTTTGTTGCCCTTCTTTGGATGTTCTCCAGCACCTCAGTGTCTTTCTTGCAGTGAGGGGCCCAAAATTGGACCCAATATTAGAGGTGTAATCCTCACCAGTACTCAGTACAGGGAGCCAATCGCTCTAGTCCTGCTGGTCACACCATTTCTGATACAAGCCAGGAAGCTGTTCATCTTCTTGGCCACCTGGGCACACTGCTGACTCATATTCAGCTGGCTGTCGACCAGCACCCCTAGGTCCTATTCTTTCAGGTAGTTTTCCAGCCACTCTTCCCCCAGCCTGTAGCATTGCCTAGGGTTGTTGTGACTCAAGCCACTTGTTGAAACTCATCCTATTGGCCCAAGCACTTGTTAAAACTCATCCCATTGGCCTCAGATCATTGATACAGCCTGTCCAGACCCCTCTGTAGAGCCTTCTTACCCACAAACAGGTCAATACACCTACCCACAAGCAGATCAACACACCTACACAACTTGGTGTCATCTGCAAACTTGATGAGGATGTCCCTGATTGTCACATCCAGATCATTGATAAAGACATTACAGAGAACAGGCCCCAGTGCTGCTGGGGAACACCAGTTGTGATCAGCCACCAACTGGATTTAACTCCATTCACCCCAACTCTTTGGGCCCAGTGACCCAGCCAGGTTTTCTTATCCAGCAAAGCATATGCCCATCCAAACCATGAGCATCCACTTTCTCCAGAAGAATGCTCTGGGAAACACTGTCAAAACTGTCACTAAAATCCAGGTAGGCAACATCCACAGCCTTTCCCTCATCCACTACTCAGATCACCTAGTCAAAAAGGATCAGTTTAGTCAAGCAGAACCTGCCTTTCATACATGCATGCTGACTGGGCCTGTGACCTGCTTCTCCTGCACGTGCCACATGATGGCACTCAAGATGGTCTTCTCCATAACCTTCCTCAGCGAGGTCAGACTGACAGGTCAGTAGTTCCCTGTATCCTCCTTCCATCCCTTCTTGCAGATTGGCTTCATATTTGCTAACCTCTTGACAATGACCTCCAACCTTCACACCACCCATAGCTCCTTCATTAGGTCCAGCAGATGTCCCACTCACCAGCTGTGCCAGAAAGTTATCTTCTACACACTCCAGGAACCTCCTAGACTCTTTGCTGTATTTCCAGAAAATACTTTGTAAGTTGAAGTCCCCCACAAGAAAAAGTGGGGGAGAGAGACTTCTTCCAGATGCTTATAGAATACTTCATCTACCTCTTCATCCTGGCTGGGCGATCTATACCAAACTTCCACCATGATACCTGCTTTATTGGCCTTCCTCCTGATTCTTGTCCATAAATGCTGAACCCTGTCAACTTGTCACTATGCTCAAGGCATAAAAGGAGAAATAAAGGGTTTATACTCCTAGTGTAGTTTTGATTCTAAATCCAATGTAAATACAGAATGAAATGTAAATCCATTTTCTCTTTGTGCTGTGAATTTTACAACATTTTTTATGTTGATTCAGCTATATGCTGGAAAATGTCTTTCACTAAAAAATCCTTAAGTAGTTGATGGAGGGGTTGAGGGAATGTCTTCGTGTCTGCTGCTTTAAACCCCTCTTGTGTACAGCCAGGTACAATCCAGAAGTGGGCAAAATGGCATAAACCGTGTCCTTCTCTGATCTCCAAGATTTTATGACATGCATGTTTTACACTCGTAACTCCATGGTTACATTTCAATTGAGTTCTCCCTCTGTGTCACTGTCTTAAGTATTTTTCACTTTCCTAATGTCAATAGCTCTTCTGTTGAGAGGACTCAACAGGAAGTGGATGCAGGGAGTATGAGCTCTGATGAGATCCTTTAATCCACCCCTAATCCCACTCAATTAAAACTCCATTGATGACAGAAAAATCATTAAGTGCTGAAGAACAGGAAAATGAGCGAAAACAACCCTGCATGAGAAATTAGATACACAGCTTTTAACAGGGGTGTCCTGCTCCTTCCCCAGCACACCTTCTTTCTGTGCCATCCCTGGCAAACCAAGCTCTTAACTCTTAACAGTTAAGCAGGTAAATAATCTAGTTGGCAGTTTAAGGAATGCAGCTCTCGCTGTTGAGGGAGAGTTATGTACAGATTATCTGACATTATACATGCCACTTCTGGAAGGATTCAGAGGCTTATGAAAAGTCCATTCAGTGACTGCTGTCTTCTTATATAAACCCATAATGCTAGTAAACTGTGCACCCCTGTCCTACCTATGCACTGCTGCTTCCCTCTGTATTCCTGTAATTGATTTCCAGAGAGGCAGTTTGCAGAGACAGGAGAAAAAATATAAGTAAGAAAAAAAAATCATCATTCTGTTTATAAATAAGTTTTAATTGCATCTTTTCCTATTTTCTACGATAAAACACAGAGGGTATTTATTGTTCAATATATTTTACATTTTGCTTGTCCATTTTTTTCTGCTTTACATCTTTTCTGATGATGTGAGGAAAATGAAGCCAAGAAAGAAAGAAAATAAAGATGCTACCTCTCCCCTTTGCTTGCCCTTCTCCTCTGATACCTTCAAGTGGTTTTTTGGTTGGGAAATAGCAGCCATAGTTGAGGATATATAAAGAGCTAAGGAGCAGCAAGCCTGAATGATATTTTCCACTGGGAAACCTGGGAACCATATGCTGTAAATATTGAGTACAGTTAATGTGGCTTGAAGCAGCATTAAACCCATTTACACTGAATGAGACCCCTCTTCCCAGAGTGCACACAAGGGTCGGGAAGCCAAGAGCAGTACAGCAACCAGCTGGACTTTGTTGACACTTCTGATGGTGGCCAGAGGAAAACCTTTGGAAAATGTCTTTGCATGCCTATGCTGCAGCATTGTAGTCTTGATTTCTCCTGTTTTTCCAGTCTTTAATTTCTTTATTGGCCTGAAATACTCTTATTTGGAATTTCAGGTAATCTCACAGACATTAGGAAGACATGAGGTAATTTATAGAAAATTAAAACCCAAATATTTGTAGAGACTTTGTGGTCTAATTTTGTTCCCCCTGTGTGAATTTACCCTGGAAGGGAATATGTAGTGTTTCATCTTTCTTCATCACTAACTTTAAAAAGGAATGGCCTAGTACTTTTCCAGGCAATCTGTGTGCACCTATAAACTGAAATGCAGCTCATAACATTAACCATGTTGAAACAATACACTCGCTGTTTGCAATCACATTATAAACAACAGAGATGTAAGACACAATTTGTAGACATCTGTAATGTCACTGCACAGGGAAACTCAACCTCCACACCTAAACCACAGAGTAGTTATCAGCACATACATATATATTGCCTTGCACATAAGCTTTCAACCAATGAGTACATCATCCCAGTGATACTGCTCTTAGTAAGTACTTCCTCAACAGTGCTGCTATTTAACCTCTGACCACTTTTACACTTCTTTCATGCCTCCCCTCCCTGTTTGTCTGGTACCCACTGCTGCCTACTTCAAAATGCAGATTGCCAGAACTTCCTTGCTACATGCTTAAGTGCCTTGTTTGATGCCCTGTATTCTAATTCCCATTTAGCACCCCTAGGCATTGCAGTAGAAGTAATAGCTCACGGGTCCTGACCCTTCAGATACTTTCTAGTACAAGTAATGCCCACTAAGGCTAGTAAGCACGTCCAAGAACAGGCTGATGATTTGTGCAACTGGGAAACAGAGGCTCAAGAGATTCTTTAGAGGTTTCACTTGATAAACTGGAGTATGTTGTCATGCTTGTATTCCCTGACATTTATTTTGATATTGCAAAAAGCTTTTGAAAGATAGGTAGTTTCCAAGGATTGAAGTACCTTGCAACTTGTTTGTAGATCTCCTCGGACAGCTTGGCACTGTGCCGCGCAGTCCTCAGCCACCAGAGCTGCAGCCGCCTGCCAGGCAGCAGCTTCAGCTGCAAAATTACAGCATCTGCAAATCTTCCACAACTCCTCCGAGTTCTATTCATAGAAATATACTATGACCTACACTTGCTGGGTCTGCTGCCAGTGATAATTTTAGAGGGGACTTGGCTAGTTTCTTCTCTCTCCTTTTTTGCACTATTTTGATACAGGTAACATAAGGTCAGAGTCAAGACCTTGCAGAACAATTTCTCTATCATATTACACTGCAGATTTGTTGGTTTTAGCACTTACTCTGTGCTGTTGCAGAGTAGTCCACTAGCAGACACTCTCTGTCAGTTTATTTTGTGTATTGGGAAATAAAAAAAGGGACAGCTTTGCTGGGTTTTTGCAGGAGAAAAGGCTATGTAGTTTGATTTACCTTATAAATAATATTCTAGACTCTGATTTATTTATTTTTTTTAAGTCAGAGAGAGAATTTAATTGCACAGTGCTCCTCAGGAGTCAGAGAACACACCTAGTGAACATGACACTCATATGGGTGCCTGAGATGTCAGTGCTTTTATCAGAAGCATTACAGATATCCTGGTTCTTATCAGTTTTCCCATCTGTCAGATAGGGATGAAGTTCCTGATAAGTTGCATGAAGATGCTGAGGTCGATGGGTCTATGGTCTACTATGATCAGAAAAACTGTGAGACAGACTTTACCCTATAGTGCCCCTGTAGGCATTTGTCTACTGGTATGAGGTTATAACTGTCAACATTTAACATACAGATACAGTCTAGCTTTTCAATAAATACAAATCTGAATACTCTTCTAGAGTAAGCGTAGATCTCTAAAAAGAGATGGGCTCTTTTATCTGATATCTGCTGTTCCTGGATACCAGGATCCATTCACCAAATACAGCTCTTTTACCCCAAGTTCCTCTAGAAACACAAATTATAAATGATA
>JAOEGS010009969.1:40209-61120 GCA_025447755.1 Corythornis vintsioides | reverse complement strand
ATATAAATGAGGTTCAACTCAAGTACTGGCAAAGATCTTGTTTCTTCACATAGACTCGATAAAAAAATAAATTCCATTAACAACATGTATGTTCTTAAGACACTCTTACATCAAAAAAGATGTACTATCTGAAGTTCAAGAGATCACTACCAAATGTCACTAGTTCACGTAGAGACATCTAGAGCAGATTTTCTTAGACACTGTTGGATAGTTTTCATGTAGATTCCCAACTGAAAGTTTCAGAGAAAATAACAGTAATAAAAAAACCAAAACAAAACAACAAACCCACACTAAAAATATTTATTTTACCTTCTTGTATAATATCACTATTTTGAAACTATTAATTTTGTTAGAACTTGAAATATCAGGGTTTGGTTATATAAAAACAAAATACATCAATGGGCTTTGATATTCTCTTCATATACTAATTTGGAAGAGCCATTTTCTTTTATATTTATTTTTTTTTCCTGGAACGCAAATTCTTCTAAGAAAACTTATTCATGTCAAAACTTTCTTGCTGAAAAAGCAACGTTTTTTAAAGTAATCTCTTAGAAAATAGGTTTGGTTATTTTTTAATATTTATTTTCTGGAAAAATAATTGTCTTTTCTATCAAGAATATTTTAATGGTGTCCATCTAGTAGGGGAAGAAATTACAAGCATATTGCCAATATGTAGTCAGGTAAAAAGAATGGGGGGAAGTGACAAAACCATATATATTCAAAAATAACTATTTTTTTAAACAAAGAATAGCTGATTATTTGTTCTTATGGATTTTTGCAGCTTGCCTCTTTATGAATTGTTGAATGACAACTTAATTTGCAAGTGGGAAAGCAAAGAGTATAATGTGATAATTTATCTCCAAATGAAGATAGAGCAGTAGCATACACAAAATGAATCAGCTTTCTTCACAGACTGATTTTACAAGTCTTCCAGTAAAAAGTATTTTCGTATTTTTAAAAAACAGTTGTAGCCAGCTAGAAATTAATTTATCTTGTCCTCTTAATAGCCTTTTTACATGGGAAACTAATGCACTACTTGCCACTTGATAAGGCAACATATGGGTGTGTTTAAGTTTGAGAGGAGAAGGGGGTATTTTAATATGCAAGTCTAATGGTGCCATTGGGTTTTTAAGAATAAGAATTATCTATATTGCTTTCTAAAGTGAGCCTACATATATTGGTATTCAAATACAAGTTGTATCTTGTTATTTTTTTTCCAGTAATATAGAACAAGAACACAGCAGCTTCAGTAAATCAAACTAAAATGAGTAAGTACCTGATTCAATACTGTGCATTAATTTTAGTTCAGATGGTTCTTGCTTTGTTGTACAATACAATTGCACACAAGACTAGATAATTTGCATGTTACAGCAAGGTGCATTATAAAAATAATCTTAAATTATCAAGACCTGAAAGGGAACAATTGTTAGGATACAATGTCCATATGTCAGACAAGCCTTTAGTGAGGGTGTTCCTTGATTGTCCTTTAAGAGCATGCACTTCATTGCCTTAGCAATTCTTCCTTTTTTCCAAAAATCTAACCAAAGTGGCATCCCTTCTTGTTTCTAGAGGTGTAGCCATTAGTGCTTCTCCTGAAAACTGTCAGTAACCTCTTGCTTAGGAAGTTTTAAGTTTTCCTGCATCTATCTCAAAACTAAAGTTGTACTGTATCCTGTTCTTCCAAAAGATTCAGAGCTAAAAGGAGAATTTCATTCTACATTATTGCTTTAAAGTACTGCAGATCTACCCATCTCTCTGCAGGGTCTTGCTATCTCCATTCAAGTGATTATTCTACCTCTCCAGGCTTTTATCTTGGCTGCTAGTTGTTCACTGCTCCAGCTGAAATCTGCAGCTGGCTTTGGAATCAAGGCAAACAGTTCAGAGGTAAACACACAGTGTATTCATTATATTGGGTATAATTAAAACAAAAACAGCCAATTAAAAAGATAGCTGATGTGGTCTTTCTGAGAGTCTTGTGGCCATCTCACCATGTGAAGTCTGTCTTGTGTCTATGATTCTGCCTCCCTGTGATCCTGCTGCTGCTGCACATGGCTAATCTGAGCAAAGCATAACAGCAAACACAGCAGCCACCAAGAAGAGTTTCAGCATTGTTGAAAGGAATCCCAGTTGGGCTTTTTTTCTAAGCCATCTAAGGGGTTTTTAGCATGGATCTCATTTAAGCTGTATTTTTACTTTTCCTAGTACTGAACAGGCCAATACATCAAAGCCTCTTTTCATTGGAGAGTGGAAGGGCTCCTCCTGAAGCCTGAGGGTCCCTTGGGTGCTATAAGGAACAGGTATTCATCTTGAACTACTGGCCTTCACCTGACACTTCAGCATCAGACTTGAGATCTTCCTTAAGATGAAACAGAAAGGCAAATACATTGGGTTGTTAAACTGAGAAGAGGAAGGGTCTCACCAATCCCACACAAGTATATGGAAAAATTGATTAGTACACATGTGCTTGTCCCCATGTGCAGGAGGAAAGCCTCACTGAGTGCCAGGGATGGCTGTGGTGACCAGCTGAGTGCAGGACAATGCATGACACAGGCTGGAAATAATGGAGAGTCATGGGTGCAGGGAAGGAATGAAGAAAGTATTGCAAAGCAAGATACAGGAGTGACTACAGGGCTATATCATTTGAATATTCATTAGTTTCTGATGGCAGTTATTCCACCAACCAAGGTTGGTTACACATTGCAAGAAAGTCATTCCTCTCTTGCCTGAGTTTGCTGTCGTTGGTGCTCACTTGGTGCTTGCCAATTTGCAAATCAGAGGACAAAGGTCTCTGATTTGTCGTGATCTCCAGGTCCTACTGTGTTCAATTGGAGATATATGGCTGCTGAACCTATCCGTAAATCACCCCCTAAGAGCCCATTGCTCCATAAATATTAAAACCCTGTAATTAGTGCATAAATTGTAGAAAATGCTACAGTTCTTCCAGTCAAACAACATAAACTTTTACAATTTATCCTTAACTATGTATAGCTAGACATCCTTAGATGGTTATTCCACTTTCTGTTCATGTATCTATGTTTGTGTAGTGACAATTATTAAAGAAGTAATATCTAGCAGTGGATACTATTGAGTCTATTTCATGGAAGCAGCTACATCCCTGTAAAGAAGCAGCCAATTTGGCTGATAGAAAAATATCTCATTAACTTGTTTTCAGTTCTTCTTACTTGAGAAACTTCCTTTGTTCTCATCTCTGTGACTTTGAAATGAAACTAAAGGGAAAGAAGCTGGCTGGCACAGGAAGTTTCTTACAAACTACTCCAAGTCTTCATAGCAGAATTTTTAAAGAAGACTGCAGGCTTAGGAATCAACAGTGTAGTTGAATGTTTTTCTGTAGATGCTAGGTGTCCAAAATACCTTAAATTTAAAGATCATACCTTAAAAACATTTGTCCCAAATTCCATTAAAATTGTGTGATGGATTTTACTTGGAAGTAGCCTTTTTATAAAACTTATCCCATATGACTTTTGTAAAATTGAACCTTATTACATCATTTTTTTAGCCTTTCAAGATTCCATTATATAATCATATGTCTTCTTATTTATCATGTCTTCTAATGTAATAAAACCTGTACATTTAATCATCAGACTACTTTTCTGCTCCCACATCTCTAATAAAAAGAGTTGTATGAGTCTGTATCTGACAAAGATCCTTTTATCACACTTCTTATAACCTCCTACATTGTTATCTTTCATGTCCCAGAAAAAAGGCTGCATGCTTATCTCTATTTTATATGGAAAACTGGATTGGAGATGTATATGAGTAAACACCTTAACTGACCTATATTAGGGAGAGAAGGAACAAAAGAGCTACAGCTGGTTTCCATCTTTTTCTGGCTGTTCTATATATAAGCCTGTTCTTATTTATTTGGTTTTGTGAGTCCGTGTTTTCCCCTAATCAGTTTCCAGTAAGCTCATTGGAGATCCTTTAGAATCTGTCTTTGTTTCTCTCATGTTTCTATATTAATCATTTCATACGACAATGGGAAATATCTGAGCAACAATAAAGGCATTTTGTAAACCACCTATAGTAAGACTAAAGGAACAAATTCTAATCCAGTTATATCAATGAGCTGTGTCCAGCAGGATTCCTTTTTAGCTCCCTAGACTGCCTAGAGACTGTAGAAAGAGAATAAGTGGTGTGAAGTTTCCTCTTGGCCCGTGTGAGCCTCTATGAGCGTAAGTGCAAGACACTGAGAGATAGAGACTGTCAGAGACAACTTTGCAGCACCTCAAAAGTCTCATTTGAGGAGTGCTTGCTGAAGGCAGGGAACAGGCTCCATCTCCTGCACAAGCTAAAGCTTCCCTTCTTCTCTGAAAGAGTGTCTAAGGAAAAGTGAAGGTAACATGACTTGCCCCTCCAAGGACACACCAGTCCCTCTGGGAAGCCAGGGATCTGACTGGTGAAAGAAAGTCATATCCCAGCAGGGGGGGTCTGCATTCTCTCTCCTAATCTGTAAGTTAAAATCCATCAGTCATTTTAAATGTGTCATACACAGAGCTCTAGCCTACAGCATTTGAATAAACAGCGTGATACTGGTGTTGTATTATTTTTCTTTCATCTACTAAATAGTCTCTCTTATGCACTCCAATACTACAGTAATGGGCTCTGGATAATAACTTAAGCAGAAAGAGTGTTTAACCATATTGCAGTATTTGTCCTCACAATGCCACGGCGCCATGGCATTTTATAGCAAAACATGAGGAAAAAAGTGATAATGAACAAATATGGTTGCATCATGTTGGGAAACAATAGGCTAAATGCCAATCTTCAAGCATTTTTAAGTTATATCCTTGTGTTTTATACTGTCAGTTCAACCAACATTACTCTGCTTCATACTAAAATAATAAGAACAGAACGGTTTGTTCAGCCTGACTGCTGGAAAATAAAATGACGTGTGTAGAACCGCAGCAAATTATGTTGACTGATAACAAATATAATTATTTCCGAATTATCATGATTGTGTCATAAACATTCCAGGAATGCAAAAGATTTTTTTTTTTTCCCCACACTTTTCCCTTTCCCCCTACAACACACCTCCTTATCTTCCCTCTTTGTTCTTACCTTCTGCAGCAGTTGCAACACTGGCACTGTGCCGCAGCACATGAAAGCTATAGCATTGTGGATTATCAGAGTGTTTGCCTGGAATAAGATGGATGCAGAAGCATTCTGTTTAACAAAGGCCGCACTTTATCTTTGCCCAGTCTTCACTCCCCTGCTCTTTGAAGCTTCAGTTTGGTATATTGTGTCATGGGGTGGCATAAAGGATAGCTACCTTCCAAGAGGGTTTACAGGCTACAGAAACAATTCCGTTTTAAGAAACAACACGCATCAAACAGAAAAATATGTCAGATGTCACTGTCAGAAGGTTTGTGATTCAAGGCTGAGGCTTTAGTTGGTAGAAAGGAAAAGTTCATAAATGGGTTCTAAGAGGAACAGAGTAGAATAAGGAACAATGATTGGAGAAGGCCTCAGAATTGGTGAGATATTGAAGAAGATTATAGCTGATGAGGTACATTATAGAGCTACTGAAGAGAAAGGTGATGGATTGTGAAAATTAGACCTAAATGAGGAGAAAAGTAACCAAAAAAAGTACTAAATTAGAATTGATTGACAACAGCCTGATAAATAATATTGGAAAAGGTTACCTGAAATAGAGGAATAGTTCTGCTGCTGAATTCTGGTTTTCCATGAATTAAACCACAGGAAACGATTTGGCTGAGAAGCTGGCATCTGTGTCAGTGGGGGAAAAGAAGGTGACAGCTTCAGTTAGGCTGTATACAGGCTATATAGTATGTAAAACCCCCAGCCCACTGCATTCATAAAGCGAGGTTTTAGCAGCACCTGGACTAGATACTAGAACCTAGAAAATACCCAAACGTGAAAAAGTATCCAAAAAGCATTGCTAAGCTTTTGATAAATTAATCTGCAGTGACTAAGCAGCAACAGATAGGACAGGTCACACAGAATTATTACAGAGTATGTCAAAGCAAAGGCTGACTTCTGTACAGAAAAGATCATTAGTCAGTAGCAGAGGCCAATGTCCCATGACATGGTAATTCTAGTAGTCCCCAGCCACCCTTTTGTTGGGCTACGAGCCATAGGAGCTGCAGGATGGGAGGCAGATTTGTTTATTCGATTGCTGTGCTGCAGAAGGCTGGCAGTGAGCTGCTGGCACTGGGGGTCAGTCACTCAGAGCCATAAAAAGTCTTTCTGAAAAAGGCAGTCATGACTGTCTGCCTCACACAAGGTAACCAGTCACATCTCATCCGAGATGTCTAATGTCCTCATGATGTCTGCAGCTCTTACTGACTGTGCACAAGTGAAAAGACTGTTTCAGAAAAAGAGACGTTGTCCCAAGCGCTTTGTCCCTAGCTCTGGGCCGACCCTGCTTAAACGGGTTTTAAACAAACTCAAGCTAACTGTAGCAGAAGATTGCTGTTTTGAAGACCATGGCACTTGGGTGTCATGTCTATGCCCTGGGTCAGAGCAGGAGCTCCTAATCAGGCTTTTCAGCTTGGTGACTAATCCTGCAAAAGGAGGGTTTTGGACAAAGCACGAGGCACAAGTCCAGCCCCTGGCTCTTAGAGACCCTGTTCTCTGTGGAAAAACTACAAACTTATGATTGTCTGGAATGTAGATTTGCTTTGTCATAACTAGCCCAGAAGGCTGTGTCATACCAGACTCCCACAACTTACCTTCAGACTGCCACGCGGAAGAGAAGCAGCCACTGTCTGATCCTCCCTTTCATCCAGCACACAGACCAGTGGAGTAACACAGACTTCTGGAGAGCTTTGTTATATGAATCCATGAGGCTCCGACCAGGCTTCACATCCAGTGCTCCATTTACAATGCTGCAGCTCCAAACATCTTGGCAACTTTCTGCTTTTGCTATCTTCATAAAGATACGTGGCTAAGCTGCGTTTTTCTCCCCTGCCTTGCTAACAGAGTGAAACCTACAGATCATACCCAGTTTGCCCTGCTTCTCTGATCCCTTAGAATACATTTAGGAATGTAAATACTTTGAGGCATATGAGACAAATATGGGATCTCCAATATGTATCTGCTATTAGAAATTAAAGAATATGAGACATCCTGAAACAAGGTAGCTTTTTACTCCAGAAATTGATGCATTAAAACTATCTGAGTTGCAACCTGCCAGAGAAGAAATTACAAGAGGGTCTTATATAGGGCAACTGCTTGTAAGCAACATTAAAGGAAATAGCTCACTAACTCCTCTAGTAACAATGTCTTAAAGTAGTGAACATGGAAAAGAAGAAATCTGAGACATCCAAAATCTGAAAGCTTATCTTGCTAGATAAACTACTGTTACTAGCTACCTATTAAGCCAGATAATGCTTAATTTCACTAACCTTGAGTGAAGACCTGCATAAGAGCTGCAATCAGATAATACATTCAATGGAAGAGATAAGGAAAAATGTAAAAATATTATCAAGGAGAAAGGCTAGGAGGGGGTTTTGTTCTACCTAAAAAAAAAAAAAAAAGTATTATTTTCTTAATGTGGAGAAACAGACATAAAATAAAGGATACTAGAACACACTAAATGCAAGAGGTCTGAGCTTTGCAAGCTGTACTATGCAAAAGAACTTGTTAATATGTATTTAAGTATGAATATATATACACATATATGCATTTTGTAGAGATATGAAAAGTTTTATACCTTGAATAACATTTTAATCACACTTTCCCTTTCAGAAATCTGCATACTTTGATGTTGGCAATGGGATTACACTATTTGTGTTCTGTCTATTTATCTACACTGCATAAAACCATGTTAGATATATTTTATGTTACAGCCAAGGCTTTGATACACAGGAACACTTCTTTTTTAAAATTATTACCATTCCTTTTTACTCATCGGGAGCCTCACCACATATACCTGCCTCTAAGAGCCCAGATTTATGCAAAACATCTTTATGCTTTATATTGATGTCCCAGTCAATTCAAAAGGGCTAAAGTGGGACATCTGCCTGTGAGCACCTGGTGATAGTTTGCTGAAAAGAGCAAGGAACATAAAGAAGCATTGTTAGATACCCCATCAGAAGTACAGGAGTGGGAAGAAATTGGTCCAGGCTTCCTTCCTCAGCTGTGAAACACACTGAGCTGGCAGCTAGGCCTGCATTGCTGGCTAATAATGAAAACCCTGGGCTACTGCAGCAAGTTTTGATGGATCAGCCAACCCTAAAACAGATCATAAGCCCAGGCAGTTTCTAGGCTCTTTTCAGGAAGCCCAGATTTAGTATTTCCTACTGCCTAGATATTTCTAAAGACCTAAGGATTCCACTACTTAGTTTAAAACCCTAGGTACTTGGAGTTTACTGGAATTTACAGCATCTGAATATGTCTCTATCTGATCAATCCCCAAAGTGCAGAAAGAGTACAGAAGGAAAGAGATAAAACAGCAGATATTTTCTTTCTCTAAATTCCATCAGCCATTGCTCAGGTGGTGAGATCAGAGAGCAGAAGGATCAAAAGGGCCAAAGGACCACTGTGTTATATTTCCATTTGTGCACGCTGACATTTGTGCAGCAGGCATCTGGGAGTGCTGTGCAGACAGGTTATAAGGAACTACTTCTATTATTATATTTCTGCACAAAACCAAAGCCATATGTGCATATCAGGGCATTATAAATAATGCATTCTTTGAATCTTGTTACCAAAACAAACAGGGCATTGTTAAAACATCCTGCCAGCATCTATCTCTTGTTTCCACTGAAAATATTCCTTGGACTTTCAAGTTGTAACTGTCAGCCTCATAAAGCAAACAGCAAAGGTCTCAGACAACTTAAGAACAAAACTTTAGTGGAAACTTCAGAGTAAAATGTGCTTTAAAGCCTCACCTGTTCAAATCATCCTTTTCTTGCATTTTGGTGTTTTACTATTAGTTCACTGGCTAATAATAACTTTCTGTGTGTTTATTGGAAGATGGATGTGTTTTATTTGCCTGCTTAAGTCCCAGAAATCTGCCCTCTTTCAACCACATATGAAGATAAACATATTGGTTGGTGAGGTATGAACAGGTTGCAGTGAGGGCACAGCCTGATGGGATGAGACATTTATTCTTCCTTTACAGGGAAATATCCAGTACTTTCCAAGTTTCCAGAGGTGCTTATATTGTAATGAAGACAGATATTTCCATTTCTCCAATTTTTAAGGAGTGAAAAATAGAAGTAGTATAGTTAAAGACCCTTTCTGGCATTTGTGTATTAGTTTTGGACAAAAACCTTAAGTCTTTGCTTAGAACTGAATCATCATAAATGTATATGCCTGGGGCGGGGGGATGTTTATGTAAATAAAACACTGGCCACACAGAACACAGAGAAGAAGGGCAGGGATAAAAGTAAAATGACTAACCATCCCTCTTTCACCTGAAACAGTACACATTGTGAAGGCTTGGGGCTGGTCACCCAAATTCCTGCTCACAGTATGCACTTCTCTGTACAGAGGAACTGTGGAGTGACAAAGGAGTCTCCCTCACTCTCATTGTGACCTCTTTAGGTGTACAAGATCTCCTCCTCTGGTGTCCATTGATAGCACCAATTTGAATATATGGTCCTGTTACTCACAGGACCAGAGTCCCCAGATCAGCCACTGCTGCTTTCTTACTGTTTATTTATATTGTACTAGAAATAGTAGTGCCTCTTTGCCTGAGGTATTTACATGGTCCCTATCATTACTGTGCCTGAGTTCTTCCCAGTCTTAAATGTGTTTATTCTCAAAACAGCACTGAGAGGGCAGTGCTATTACCCCATCCTGGAGGTAGGAACCCAGGACTCAGAACAAGTAAGGTCTGGATAAAGGCACCCAAACATCTGAATTCTACTGCTTCCAGTAGCATTTGGACATCTAACCAGAACTGTGTGTCCAGACCTAAACAGTCAAGCCACCACTCCTCGCTAAGTGATGGAGCTGGGAATCCAGTCCAGCTCTCACCACCTAGCAGATGTCTTTTTTTTCCCATGAGCAACTGTCTGGTGAAACCCAGGAACCACACTGCATAATAAAGAAGCCACCTGCCCTGGGGGGTAAATATTGTGGTCCCTTATTGCTGTTTAAGTGATTTTCAGATCTGAAAGTGGGAGAACACTAAAATAATGTGAAAAAGAAGTAACTGTGCAGCTAAAAATTAATCCCACAGCCTCAGAAATGTTTTTCTAAAGTTACACCTCCTAGAGGCAACTTCTCCTCTGGTGGGGGTCTTGGTAGGAGAGTAACATGTGAGTGATGGAGGTTCCCTGCTGTGCTGTGGGGTTTCCTGCTCAGGATGGTCTGTGGTTCTGAATTTTTCCTGCCTAATCATTACAGGATTTTGTCTTTTAATTGCTTTCTTTATATTAATTGGATCTGAAAAGCTATGGTATTTATCTTTGTAAAGCAGTTCTGAATGCTGAATAACCAACTATTTTTCATAAAGAGTTTTACTCTACAGCCTGAAAGGGAATGCAGATTTATACAATAAATACAACTGCTCCAAAAGAGATGAAGATTTATCTTAGCAACTGACAAAGTCTCTCTAGGATTCGTCCCCAGTCCCAGCCTATCAGTCAGTTTATCTTTCTTCTAAGGCTTAAATGCAATAAAGTGTACTCTTTTATAAATTATAAAAGTTTTGTTTTGTCAGAGACGTGAGGACTTCCTTCAAGTGAGGAGTTTATCCCTTAATGGATTACATTAATAGCAGTAATATTGATAATTTACCTTATATCCTAATCAAGATTATATCCAAATTATTAGGCATACTCTTGAGTGTAAATGAGCAAGGGAAGGGCAGTTTAGGGTGACAAGGCACAAGCTCTAAACTCAAATAAATAAATATCTTACCAAGAAATCTTAACAATTGCCGAGCCAGCAGGACGCCTGGAATCGTCAGGAGTTCACCCTTTACGGCCCAGGAAAAATACACTGTTAAGCAATTTTGTTGTTCCTACCAGCAGACCTTGAAGTGGAAATTAACGAGTGGTGATATTCTCTCACACCCAATCCCCTGTACATTTGCATTCATTTGCATATGAATGCCCAGCTAATTGTTTTGAAGTAACAATTATGAGAACAATAGAGGAAAGAAAAGGGACTCCAGGCAGCAACTGACACCTGGGAGTCTGTATTAAGAAAAGCTTTTACATATTTGAATTAAAAATAGACAAAGAAACAGAAACAGGCAGGCATAAAATTCATTACTGAAAAAAAAAAGTAGCACACCACATCCGTGCACGCTATCACACTCCAGAATGTGCTTCACACTCATCCAGCCAAGAGAGGTGCAGTGCACATGGTGGTAGAGGGATTTTTCCTTCTTGTGTGCATTTTAGAAAAAAGGTTGCATTCTAACATTCCCTGTGTGCCTAAACTAAAGAGTTTGAGTTCAGAAGGAATCTTTTGCCAATTTGGCACCAATTTCAAAGTGGATTAGCCTTTCCTGAGAAGTTCAGGTATGCACAGATGAAGCAGTGCCTTTAAACCATTTGACTGTGGTTAGAACTGAATCCATTGGAATATGATAATAGAGGTTTAATTTCTGTTGTAACACCATTAGTGCCATCTGAAATTATTACTCAGGCTGCATTTCCAGTAGGGATCCAATTATCCGATTGTTCATGCAATGTGTTTTGTTAGACTCAGTCCTCCCTCCTGGTAATGATGATGTAGCTCTTTTATCTGGAGCAATTGCTGTTGTTAACTGCATGACTGGCAAGTGCTTAGGCTCTGCTGTCCTCTCCTGCGAAGAGAAGCATGGGGTTGGGAAGTAGGCTAGAAATGGAGCCACAGTTTCATTCTGTAATAACCCCTGCTACTAAAGAGGTTTATTGACTCCAAATTACTGATCACTAAAAGCACTTTTGTACCCAATAGGATCATCTGAGCCCTCCTGTAGAGAAAAAAAAAAAACAAAACAAACAAAACCCATCAAAGCAGAAGGAAAGGAAACTTTAGGCCATGAGGAAGGCCAAATTGGTCAAAGAAGTTAAAGGGTGGTGGGACTGGAGAGTGGCACAAAGCTCTGGGTGAAGAGCTCTGGTGGTGCTCTGATGTTCATGGGTGGCAAAATGCCCCTGATTACACCACACCTTTTTTATGTGAAAGGTTTCATTATTCAGAGCAATCAAAACTTATTCTCTTGCAATTAAATAGTTTATTTTAAATAGAAGAGATACAGAGCTAAAGGAGCAGGCTGTCTTTAAAAAAATTCCTTCCTTGAATTCCTTCCAGTAAGTTCTGGTCTATTTTGTTAAAAATTATTGTGATGTACATACATTATACAACTCTATCTGCCACACCACTGCTAAGGCTTGTGAATGTAGAGTATTATATTTGAAGATTATCCTGATCATGAGATGAAATATTCATAACATATTCTTCAGTATTGTCATGTTCAAGTTGTCTGAATTGCTGAAAAAATAAATGTCATATCTGTATAGGACTGCAATGGCTTTTCTCTTGATCACAAAGATAAGTAAGATAGACCCATAGAAAGACTGATAGAACTTTCACTATAAAGGATTTGAAAATACAGAATAATCCATCTCTACATTATTTGTTGAAATACTGTACAGTAAAGCATTTCTTTCTCTTCCTGTTGTTTTACTTTTCCTTTTTTCCATTCTTTTCATGTACTTCTAATCCATTAAATAGAATGTTATGGATTGAAAAATAAAGGTCTCTGTTATGGATGAATTATTTTTTTCCATCAAGTTGTCTGAAGGTTAGACAGTCAACACCTACAAATTACACAGATGTGTCATATTCCTAAATGAATTGTATTATGCCAGCACACCTATGAATACTAAAAGAGATCTGCCACAAATCTGAGTATAAAATGCACCCTTCTAATTCGTCTGGGAGTACACTGACTATATGGAACATTCTGCTACTCTAGGAAGCAACAACATTATGGGGAATGTTTTTAGCAATTAGTTATATTTTCTCTCCATTACTTATCTCTTTGTTGAATTAATTAATCTGCAAATAAAGAAGTTACTACGCATTATTACATTGCTTTCTTATTAAAAAACATCCACATGTGTTTTGTATGAAAGAAGGAGTAAGGGAGGAATGTAGTAGCAAGAACGGGGAAGACTCTGCTGTTCAGCTTGAAGGCAACTGTTGTCTCAAAACGTGATGTTAGATGTATGCTTTTAAAAGGTCCCCTTAAAATATAATCCCCTATCCATTTCTGTGAACAGTGTGGTGGGAAGGAGAAAATTAGTTGCCATTTTATAGCAGCAACAAATGATAACACACTGTGAAAGAGAAACAACTCTGGAACTGTTGATTGAGGAGCCAAGGCATCTGGTAGGATGTTGATAGGCTGAGACCACAATGGGGACAAGGGGAAGAAATTACCTTAGTATCTTCAACAGCCATTTTTCAACAAGCTTGGTGAGAGTGGTGGTGAAAAAGATGTGTGCCAACAGTGAGGTTGTTGGCAGCTGGGACTGATGTAGTGGAGAAAAGACAGGGGAATGGCAAGGTATGTGAACTAGTGAGGGCAGAACTCGGCCACTTCTTTTGACATTATGGGAAGGAATTATGAAGAATAGGTGGAAAAAAGATTTTAAGTGTATTTCTTGGGACAGGTGGGTAGCAGAACATTGTGAAGAGGCAGAATTTTGAGGGTGTTTAGAAGTAGGGGTTTGGAAACTGACCAAGCAGAGAAAGACTGGTGCTTAGGCAAGGCAGGAGCAATGTAAATACAGAGAAAACTGTTATTCAGTGTCTAGCACAGCTGGGCCCAAACTTTAGGCACTACTATAATGTAAACACTAAGTAGTAGTTATAGCTTACCACAGAATTCATTAGACCCTAAAATGTTACCTTTAAACACATGATGCCATTATAACTCAGGTTTCTTCTAATACATAGTTATTTCAGAACAATGTACATTTATTTGCTCATTTTACAATATTTTAACCTGTTAATTTAGTATTTAGCATGCTACAAAGTGCCCTATAATGTAATAATTATTAGTGAAAGTTAACCTAAATTGTCACAAGTTGTAATTTTGCAGTGGGCCCAGTGAAAAGTGGATTCTATTTTCAACATTAAGCTCCCATGGCAGTATAGTAGTAAAATAATTAGAATGTATACATGAAAGGTGAAATAAAAGGATACCCAGTGGGCCAGTGCTAATGCATATGGCAGTATAGTAGAAATACATAAAGAAAGATTATACTCTAGATAGTCCAAAGAGATTCTAGTCAATCTACCATGAACAAGATAGTAATTGCTGTAAACCATAGCAAAATGTGCACCTAGTCAGAGGTCACTTTGTAGCAGAAAGAGGACAAAGATAATGAAGTGTGGTCGAATTGTAGAACCTACCCTGCAGGGCTTCGATTAGGGCACCTGCTAATTCTTTAATCTTTAATTGTGCATGTGTAAGGTGTATGCTCTGCCAAGACAATTCAAAGTTGTATTTTCTTCTTTGTGAATCTGTGAATCAATATTAGTGATTGAGTAAGACAAGCTCATTTGTTCACTCTGTCTTGAAACATGACTTATGTGGTGAGACTACATCTAGTGGGAGGGCAACCGAAATACTTATAGCCAAATGAGTGAGAGCTTGCCAAACAGGTTTTCTGATCTGTAACAAAAGCATCTGGACAAGTGTTAGTGCTAAAATTGTCATTTCGTTTGGGATCAAAGAGGTCTGCATTTACCATAGCTTCTGCTGTTTTGTGACTCAACTGAGTTGTTAAGTGAAAATCAGCTGTGTCCATATGTTGTTATGAAGCCATGGAGGCAACAGTTTCATGTTTTAAGAGAAACATTTCTAGACATCTATGGGTTGTTGCTTACACATACCAAGGAGAAAGGAGGCTATAATGCAAGACTTTAAGACAGTGGGTTTGTGCCCAAAGTTCATTTCCTGCTCTTACTCAAACTCATCTCTTCGATACTGGAGTTTTTTCCAGCACTCCATATTCCACAGACAAATATACAACCATGCAGTGCAAAGGCTCAGCCAATCTCTGGGCTCATCTTGTGTCCATTTCAGGTTCTTGACTTGTCAAGAACACTTATTTCCTCTTGAATGATGGATAATGTTCACATTTTGCTTTGGTAAATCCCAACTGTGACCTGATTTACATTTCAAGTGCCTAGAGGCATCTACCCAAAACCAAAGAGAAAGAAGAGTCAAACACAGAAACTGAGTGTGTTTGGGCAAGAGAAGAATTTTAACACTTCATTAGGTATGGAAGTTTAAAGTCTCTGTTGTTTTATATTTATTGACAGCATAAATATATTTGTCCATTTCATTTACATCTGTAAGGTCATCCACTTGAATCATGGCACCTGGAAGAATCTGTCCTCTGAAGACATACTTTCTACTACTGATGCTGCAGTAGTTTCTTTTTTTGCTTAGAAAAGAAGACATGACTGATGATTGTGAATTAAATGTAATCCAGTGAGTTGTCAGTGACAGATACGCATTACGTGCACTAGTACTAGTCCAGATGTCATTGCTACACTCTAATATTCTCCCTTCAGCAACTTACAGGCCATAATTAAGGTTTAACTTTCTTTTTAACACTTTCAAATCCCAAACTTCCACATAATAAAGTGAGTTATTTGTATAATAAAATTATTTAAGAAGAAAGAGGATGCAGTGACACATACTCCTAAGTATGCAATAATTTAAAAAAAAACAAAACAAAACAAAACACTTTTTCTTAATAAATGGAAACAGCAATTTTGATGACTATAACAAAAAAGCAAAATAATGCTACCTCCTTGGACATGATAGATTGTCATTTGTTTTCTTTTCAAAATGTTTATGTGGCAAAAATCTAAGACTAATCTATAGCCACAAGCATTACACTCTGACTTAATCCACTTCTGCTCCAGCAGCTTCTTTTTCACTTTTTTTTAATCCATTTTCTTGATTTTATAGTATTAACCCCTATGTTTCCCAAACTGTACACATCATTTTGAGTACATGAGTCCCACTGACTTTAATGAATGTTGATGCTGAAGATTATGTAGTTGACTGATGTCTGCAGTCTACACGTATGGTATGCGGTCACAGATCATTACACTGCCTTGTCTCTCCTTTCCAGCTATAAGCAGTAGCTATAGTCTCCAGGCAATCAACTTAATTTGCAATGGATTTAACACAAAATATCATGAAACTGAAAAGAAGTATTATACTTCCCCACCCTGTGCTGAAAGGAGAAGAGGTGATTTTATTTATCTGATCAGAGCAAAACTAGCTGCTCTCAGTAAAAATAGAACTTCTTGCTCGCTTTTTAGTTTAGGAAAAGATGAACTTTTTTGCCAACCTGGCTCCATAAGTCACTGGCAAATCCTTTATTCTGCACACTATATCCTTTCTCTTTTGAGGTTAAAAGTTTTCAGTTGCAGTCTAATCCACTATAGAAGGGTAACAACTGAAGAGAAAATGTAGCAGAGTTGTATGTGTCCTGAGACTTTCCTATCAAAAATGGATAGGAAAATGGTGACAAATGCTTTTCTGCCTGCCTCCAGCATCACCTTAGTGAAGAATGGAGAAGCAACAGGTACATCTGGAAATTAGCCCTATGTACCCAGGCAGAGCAGAAAGGCCTGGCACTTATGACTCTCCTGAGACTTTGGGAGAATGCCATACAAAAGGATGGTCTTTCCCTTTATCTTCCCATCATGTGGCCTGGGTTTTTCTGCCATGGTCTCAAAAAAGTCTGGCTGTCAGCAGTACTCTTTTCTGGTCCTCCTTGTTCTCCAAGGAAACAGCTTCTGACAGGAGACTCAAAGTTGCAAGTAATGAATGAGGGCTGCAGTCATTTGGGGCTGGTGCAGTAAATGCATAAAATGGAGCCAGAATAAGTGTCTGCTTGATTTTTACACTCTTGTCTTGATGTGGCTTAGTTACTTCAGTAAAAGCATCTGCACATTTGTATGGTGCTGTTAGATTAGAATAGCAGAAGAACTTTCTTTTTTTATTTGCCCTTCTTTTTGTCTAACTCTTCTGAAATAATTAATCATCTGTCTTGAGTTGAAATCTCTGGCTTCCAATTCATTCTAGTCTCACATTATCTTCATCAGCCATAATGAAACCTGAAGTGTAATAAGCAGCATCGTTTTCTTGTGCCGCAATATTATCCATTTTTAAATTTTGAAATAAGCATTGCAAAGAAGTTAGCAAATCAGTGCTAGTATTGCTTCTAACAAATGCTATGTGAGAACTATCTGTTTCCGTTGTAGGAAACAGAAAGATCTTTAACTGGGACATCTTATGAAAGCATTGCAACAATGATGTAACTTTGGTTGCAGCCAGTGGAATGCTACTAAAAGCATCCATAATAGATTTAACATGAATAGATGTGTTATTATTAACATTACACAGAAATGTGTAGAAGATTGATGAATTAATAAAATGATCAGCTGCTTGCAATGTAAAAAATCAGGTAGGTAGTAGAAACATATATGGTCATATCCTCAATGAATATAAAATAATACATCTGCTTTGTACACAAATGAATAATTATTATAATAAGCTGCTAATAAAAATGTGATTCAACTTTGTTAATGTAAATAGTATTATGTAGTTAATTAGATGCTATTTAATCATTAACATCTAGACCTATTCAAACAAAAAAAAAAAAGTATCAGCAGGCATGTAAAGGTATGGTGTATATATGTCCAAACATCACTTTTCACAGCATTCTTCAGTCGTTAGAGCACATCAGACAGCACTGTGATAGGAAAGTGCAATTGCCCACACACATACACACTGTAAAAATTGGGTATGATGCACAGTGTAAGGAAGTGAAGTTCAAACAGAAGTCTGTGATGGAACTGAAACCAGAATTCTCTTGGTTCTCTGGATGAAGGTCTAGTCTTCTTATGAATATTTCAGTCAGGGAAAGGCCTAAAAATATTTATGAAATAGTAATACTTATAAATCTATGAATTCACTTTTTGACTTGCAAATTGTAATTTTTTTTCAACTGTTCTAAAAATTAACTTTATAATAATTGAAGAAACATAAGAAGAAAATTCTTACCAATAAGCACAAGTAGCTGTTAAGGTTGATCTGGGGTCTATAAGAAATTAATTAGAAAATGAGTAATATTGTTTTATCTGATAACCTGCACAACACAGAACTTCCCTGGTTTGCTTTTATATTAAAAAAAATAATTAAAAAGATCAAGACAACCTTGACTTTTAAGATTACCTGGAAAATCTTTTGGTTAAACTGGTTTAAATATGTGCTTGTGTCAATTTACCTGCCTCCTAAAGTGTCTTTTCTAGGCATCACCCCTTCCTCATCTTTTTCCTCTAGATTCTAGGAGATGTGCTCAAGTCATTTGGCTGCCTTCAGCATTGTCTTTGTATGGTGTTCCATTATTTCTAGGCAAAAGTCTACCTTGTGCTCAAATTAAACCTTTCACTACAGGAAGGAGAGCCAGATCTTCCTTTCAAACCTGACATTTCTTTTCCCTGTATCTTTCAAGGCTCTGACACAGCCTTGTAAAAGGCTTCTTTGCCCCCTCCATATTCTATCTCCAGCTGTTGTATAAATACCTTAGCACCTTAAAGCTGATGCTTGCTTATAATTGTATTTCTTTTTTCATGTATCTGGTTCAGGTTCTGCTACAAGTCCCGTGCTGCATCACTGTGGTCTGGCTTAGGTTCGGGGGTATGTAGGTAATGGTCATGTGCAGAATATGAAAGCTTACTAAAAATTACTCAATGTCTTCCACATGTCTGCCAGCCTGGGCATTTTCTTATAGTTTCACAGTTCTCACAGTCCTGAAAAAGAATACCAGAATAAATGTGGTGAAAGACAAACCTGGGTCTTCTCAGCCTAGTTTATTTGATTGCGGTTTAATATTATGTTGTTAGCATTTTCTAAGAAGTTGCTTCACGGACCCTGATCACCTCAGAAACCCCTTCTTCTATGACAAGCTATACTCTTTACATCTAAAAGTCCATTTTCAGTCCATGTCAGTCCTAACTTGATGTCTGCATATCCAAAATACCTGCCAATAGCTATGGCAAAGATTGTCAAGAAGCTAGATAGCTCACAAGCTTAATATGCCAGAATCTGCTCTTGACGTCGCAAGCAGTTTAACCATGAATAAATCACAGTAGCATGTCTCCAGTAAGTGGCAATGGATACTGACTTCTTTCAAGTGCTCTGATCAGTGGGTTTGGCTCAGAGCAGATCCTTGGTTTACCTGAAGACTTTCTAACTACCTTTCTGCTGCTGATTCACTCTGTGCTAGTTTCAATGAGCATAATAATACCTCTTGTTTGCAGCCATGTCAGTTCTTCCTTTAGTTGCTCCATCACAGCTAATGGTACTTTGCATTTAAGTAGTCCCCCAGCTGCAAATAGAGATGCATTTCTACTTTGACTTTTCTCTCAGGATGTCTACTCCTTGAAATATGTCTTTAGGTTTCAATTCTTCACCGACACTAAGATGAATGTTCTGTTTTCCTCTGGATGTTTTAGGTCTGTCCTGTGATGAGCTCAGTGACTTGCTCTATTTTGTTGGTTAGCAGCCACTGGTACCCCGTTGTGTCAATAACTATGTGCTCCAAGAAATAATGTTGCCTGTTTCAGGAGTTTTCTTGACAGCCTTCAAGTGTCCAGTAGTTTTAAGAAGGCTTTGCTAAATATCATCAGTCCTTTGTCACATTTCTGAAGCTTGATATATTAACACATGGTGCTGAAGCTATGCTGCAGTTGGCTTCACAATTCAGCTGGACTATTGAACAGCAATAGGCTGGTGATTATTGATTAGCCCTACCTATGGCAGCTTTCAATCAGCAGTCTTCTTCTGCAATGTATTTATAGATTTTAATCATCAGGTATCTTTGAATTTGCCAAAGTCACTTTGCAGACAGCCTTCTGTTTTGGAAATCTCAGCTCTCAGTTGCCAGTTCTTCTATATAAATGTTTTTCTTCCTCGAAATTCCTCAGATGCAGGTGAAAAAAAGAACTTCTGCTACAGTAATACTCCATGTAGGAAATGTATTATCTACAAAATTTACCACTGGTTCAAATTTTATCTATCAAGTTTTTCCAGTGAGACAGTGATATTCCAACATGCTGACTTCTGGGTAGAGGCTCAGTTCTCATTTCCAGTATTTTCATTCTCATGCAAAATGGTTTGTACAATGCAGTGATTTTGAGGGAAGACATTTCGAGTGCTACTTCTCTGGTTTGCTTTTCAGCTGATCTTTGCCTGCAAAACAGACAGTTTCTCACTGTGAGATGCAGTGGCCTGACTGTTGCTAACATGTCTCACATACTGCCTGCTGAGTCACATCTTCACAGAGACACTGTAAACACATCCAGCACTTCAGGCTGGGCTTTCCTATGACACCCCCACAACCCCTCAGACCAAATGCTTTGAGTCTTTCCTCCCAGGACCATCACATTTCCCACAAGCAGATTCTGACAAGTAGATTTGTCTGTAATGCTACTCCCAATGCAGTTTAATTACCTGGGAGAGGAGCAATATAGGACTACTTGGCCAAAAAGATCCAGTACTATCAGAACACAAGTACCAGAATGGAGAGAGCAGACACCTCTTTTATAACTCTAGCTTCCATAAACTGAGGTGAAAAGAGATTTATTTTAGACATACTCCTGAGAAGGTCACAGTGTGTGCATATTTGTGTCTATCAGTTTCTCTCTCTCTGCTAATAACTTCTGACCTCATTAGCTGATTTCAGCCAAATTTGTCTGAAGGGTACCTTTACCCTTCATTCTCTAAAATAATTAAATGTGCATTTTATTAATAGTTAATTAATATAATTAGGTTATAATTAATGAAATAATAAATCTGTACATTCTATGAAATTATATAACCACAAAAAGAAATAACCCCATGTAAGTGTTCGCTACAGGAGAAAGAAAAATCGCC
>JAOEGS010009969.1:20839-33126 GCA_025447755.1 Corythornis vintsioides | reverse complement strand
AATAAAAAGAAGAAAAAGAAGGGGAAAAAAAAGAAAAAAAAAAAGAAGAAAAAGGAAAAAGAAAAAAGATATAAAGATCGAAAACCACGATTTATCTTCTATTTGAAAAAAACATCTGCAGAACAAAATGAGCCTCTTGATGCCGGAATTGTCATCAATGATGACTTTGACAAAATGAGCAATACATAATTTTCGAGCTCCCTTGCGAAGCTGAAACAGATTGTGGAATAAAACACTGGAGGAGATGCATATGGGGTGAGGAGATCGGCTTTGAATATGAACACATGCAGGTGGTCGTTTAGTAGTGGTTCTAAGAGGCAGGACATCCCTAATTTGGAGGGTCATTTGCATTTGGAAATGCTCACTGATAAATAGCTATGTATTCCCTATAGTAAAGCAGGACTGATACTGCCAAAACTACAGCTATTTCTGTTCCAGGGTAGCTTGCATAAACCAGACAGCCCAAGGCAAAGTAGAGAGTGGTTTACACTCCAACAAACCTACCATTAGTGGTGGGTTTGCAGAATACAGATTAGTAAGATATGAAAAAGTGCTTTCTAAAAAGTAGAAAAAACATAACTTCTTCACTCTCTGGTAAGAAATGATGGATTTATTGTAAAGCAGGCACAACAGCTATATTGACTTAAATGCTGTGTAAAATAGGCAACCTTCACATATGTTTTATCACAACCTCCAATTTTGAGTATAGCCACCATTCTGAATTCTCAAATTGCTCAATCCACTGACAGTCACTTGACAGCAACTGCTACATGCAAATATATATTCTCTGTTATCTTTCTTGCATCTCTTCTGGACTATGTGACTGCATATACTGATAGATCACAAAAGATAATACTTAAAATATATATATATTTAAAGAATTTTTTCCCTTACTATGTTTAATTTATGCTACTTTGAAGGAGGGTGATATATGATCATTTTGACTTCCATTCCATTCATAGTATCTGCCTGTGTCAGCCAAATTAATTGAAACATTTCATTAAGGAATTTTTAATCTACCCATCAAGAAAGGTTTCTTCTGAGATGCTGTTCCTGCAAAAGCCTTTTCTTTATACGAGTTTGAAGCCCCTCATTAGATGTTCTGATTGCCTTCACACCAATGAGATTAAATGACAGTGAGCTTTTTGGGACCGAAGACATTCTTCCAGTTTGGGCAGAGGACGATATCAGAAGGCCTTACTCTGACTAGGACCTTCAGATATTAGTGTGCTATAAATAACTAATGATGATGTCAGCTTGGGGGCACTTAGCAACATGTAAGAGCATGCTGCTCCTTCAGCAGTAGTTCTGTAATCTCAGCCTTTTAGCATATTACCTCTAAAAGAACATAACTTCCTCTGGAATCTTCATTTCCATTTAACCAGCCTTGTCCTTTTTTCAGATATACTCCCCTTGACATGTGTAAAGGAAATGTGATCCAATACCCCAATGAAATCTTGTTCAGAATCATTAATTACCTTTGATCAGACTCATTCCTCCATACCTTGGTTAATAGTGTAGATTGGAAAAAATAACAGCCAGATCTGTTATCCCAGCAATTATTGAGAAACGAAAGTGACAATTTGCTTACTTGCCTGAAAGATCAAACAGTAAAACTCTAATTTCAGTCACTTGGCACAGGATTAGGTATATTGAATCTGGCAGGCACACTATACAATGTCCAAGGAAAAATGACCTCAGGCTCTCATGGACTAAAGCACAGTATCCTCAGAACCACCCTGCCTACTGATTGCCTGTCTTTTAGGGGATGACTCCTCTTTTTTTTTTCTTTTTTTTTTCCTTTTACTTTTTTTCTTATCCTTGATAACCATACATACACACAATCAGAAATAAAAAGTAACCTAATTAATATATCATACATCAAACAAGTGCAGTGTAGTGTGCCTTGAGACTGAGTGTTTAATAGCCCATCTTTAGAGACAATAGAAAACTACAGTAATTCAAGAAGGAAGAATATTTGACACTCGAGTGTGACTTTTTATGAACACTATACAGTTCATGGTACACTAGGGATCTTTTAAATGCAGAACATTGGTGTAGAGGAAGTTTACCTCTGACAAATGATTATTTTACCACATACTCTGGCAACTTTTACTTTTGTAGATGAACAAAGACAGAAAAGCTGTAGATATTTCTCATTCCTTTTTTTCATGTTTCCTTCTTGCTTGGATCGATTTTCCATGTTGTCATTTGAAAAAAAAAGTCTTCACAGCAGCATAATCAGATTTTATTTGATGTAACTCTAAGTTGGTTGCTTTATGGACACCTGTCTTTACTGATATGCCCTCTGAAACTGAATCATGTACCACTTAGTAGTAATTTAACTAAAGAGTTAACTACAACTCTTAGATCTTAGGAGAGAATCTTAGTTCATTAAACCTACACAAATATTAAATCATTTTTAATATGAAAGGCTGTACACAGCTCTGTACAGCTAGGTAAATGCTAAAAAAAATTACAAATCTTCACCTTAGGAAGAAACAGAAACCTGAATGTATTACAGAGGTTCTCTGCAGAAAAATGGATTTCCTGTACTGCTTAAGATTTACACTACGCAGTTTCTTTTAAAGTCAAGTGATTCACAAGGCTATACATACACAACTAAAAAAGTTCTCTGAAGATTATCTCATACGGAAGTCATAGTACACTCCATTAATTACCCTCTCTGAGGAAAAGAAGAGTGAAATTTGTTATAGAATCAGACCACAAGACAGAAAGTCCCAGACATCCATTATATAATTTACTCCTGACATAGCACATTAAAATCTGAGAAAGGAAGACCATTTTACTGTAAAGTCAGCAAAATGCTACAGAATAAAAACCTGCTGCCTACATACTACTAACCATATCTACAGTGAATAACTACTCTAATGATCACACTGGTATTAATGCTATAAGAGTTTTACAGTTTGTGCTTTTGCTCCAGCCTCACACAGGCATTTTTGTTGCTCGAGAAGGCATTTCAGGCTTTGACATTTTGGTGAAATATTAAACCTCCTATTTACACCGTCATGCCTTTTCAGCCTGCAGCCTGGTAGGCCAGAGGCACACCTGTCAAATGAACATGCCCTCCTGCTACCCCTTCTTGAATCTGTTTGCCAAGCAGGGGAGCAAACACACCAGGCAAGAGTTTCCAGGAACTGGCTGGTGGGGAGGCTGTGGCTTCAGGCTAATGGCAATGTCTGGGCTGGGCTGTCCCACCATTGGCCAGGGGAGCAGAATGACTCCCAGCTTTTATGGGAGAGAAATTTCTAAACCCCAGCACGGGCCACACTGTATCAGCCAGCAAACAGAAGGATGAAACCAAGGGGTTTCCTCTCTTCCAGTCTGGAAAGAAGGGTGAATCTGAGTTGTCCCTAAATGCATGGCAAGGGAATTACATATTTGCTATTGATTTTAATGAAAATTCAGTCACCTATTTGGTTGCAGCTCTTGGTGTCGAAATCCTAATGCTCAAAGACAGAATGACAGGAGCTGAATAGCTGTGTTCTTCTTGCATAGTCCAAACCAAGATGTAAACCTGTGTCAGAACGGGCAACACCGCTTGGCTCTCAGTATGCAATTAATTCATTTCTGCAGTAGTGTCTGGTGAGCAGCAGTGGAATGGATTTAATGATTTTTGCAGTCTTTATAAACTGCATAAGAATGTGCTGGGTGCTTTGGTTGCCCCTTGAGCTTTTTGACTCACAGCCTTTGTTGCTCTATGATTCTATTTTTCCCCCTCACGGTTGGCCGCACAGCAAGGAGCAGCTCAAACAGACTGCATTCAGCTGGGTATTTACTTAATTTACTTTTTCATGCAACCTCTGATTTTAGTAAAATTATGAATAAATTAGAAAGCTACCACATGGCTTGCCCACCAGGACAGCACATGTTCTTTTGCTATTTCAAATCCAGTGATCTGTTTCTGTGTTAAGGTTCACATCAAGGCATCAGTGTCTGACAACTGGTCAGCTCAAAGTTCAAAGATCAAAATGCAACTGTGTGTAAGTGTTTTGAGAACAAATGTAGTGCAGTAATGAGGACAGTATATCCTAAGACAACAAAGAGAATATTTGTTTTCAGTGTGCTATTTGCTGAAGGATGTTTTAACCAAATCCATTAAAAAGCTCAGCTAACCACACTGCTATGACCATGAACACCTTTATGTGCTTGCACTTCTTTACATGTTAGCAGTAAGAGGCCTCAGTAGACTAAACAAGTACAGCTATACTGAGGGATGAAAGGATCAGAGATCAATTTATAAGAAAAGCAAACTATCCCTGTACCTCTTTCTTCACAGAAGCAGGTGATTAGTCACTGCATAAGGCACTTCAGCTGGTAAGCCAGCTAACATCAGCATTGTGGTATATACCCCACTTAGTATGCCCCACAGATCATAATCTAAGCATCCAAAATTCATGATTTCCCAGCAGCACATAAGGCTCCCCTTGTTTTTGACTAGTAGACTGATTATAGTGTTATTTGTTCTGTATCAATGAGAAGCATGATTTTCATGAGCAGAACCCTCCTTAGCTCAACTATCTACACAATAACCTCCCAAAGTCCGCATTGGCCTTTATATGGCTTTCTGCTGCTCGTTTTTAGTAGGAAGGAAAGTCCATAATATCAAAGCAATACGGGAGCTACATGGCTTAGAACAGACTTTCTTGTTCCCATACAAAGGAATACACTTTAACCTTTTATCATGAGAGAGATTCCTGCTTTTTAAAGAGTTGTTACTGAATATGTTTTTCAACGAGACACTGTTTTTTTGCAGAGGTTTTCCTTGTTGTTCATCTGAAAAAGTTGATATTTTCTTCTTCTACAAGATATAATGATTTAATTTTTTTTATTAAAGGGTCATCTTTGGAAAAAAAAAATGAAAGAAAAGGTAAAGAAAGATATAGCGATAGAAAAGAGAGAGATGCCAATTGCTAACTGCAGCACTCTCTGCCAACAATAAATGTTTATTTTACTTAAGTGTTCTAGGAGAAAGTTATTTTCGAAATATCTTTATACAGCATGTCCTGCAGTAAAAACCTTCTGAATTTATCATCCTTTTTTTATTTTTTTTTTTTTTTTTACTGAGCTCTTTCTACCTGAAAATCTTACAAAATAGCTGAGTATCAAGGTTGATCATGTTAACAGCATACATAAAAAATTTGAATGGATACTTGTAAGAGAAGTATTCAATTTAGCATCTTAAGTTTAGGGTGGAAAAAGCAAGGCCTATGTTATGAACCAGAGCACTGTTTGTGTCCTCTCCCATAATCTGCTACCTTGAGAAGAACACACCATGTAAGTTTAAGGAAGTTTAAGTATATATTATGCTCAGCACAAATTAGTTCTTCCCTTGGTGATAAACAAGGGTGGTCCAAAGAACATCTCCTATTGTCCTTTGATTTCTGGAACTTGCCCAAGAAAATAACCACATATAATGGCTCCAAACGCATTACACAAGATTCAGGGAAGTCTTATCAAAACCAGTTGCAGATGTTCACATAAGCATTAAGATCTTAGTGCTAGTCCCATTCATTCAAAATCTTGTAACACCATTGTCACTGCTTTGTACTGGAAATCTAAGTGAGTTTTGGGACATCTCCCTTACTTGGTGAATGTGGACAGATTCGTAACAGTTGAAAGGATGAAAAATCAGTGTTATTGGTGTATCCCACGAGCATGACACATATAGTGGTGACTGACCTACTTCAGTGCTCCCGTGAATATGAATGAAGCATTCTCAAAATCGTTAAAATGCTGCCAAACATATCTATGACAGAGCATATCCCTTTCATTCTGTGCCAGCACAGCGACCTTCATCCTCAGGTCTCATAAAACAGCCTCCAAGTTTTTTGCTATGTAAGTTTTCCACATCCTCATGAGTCAGTCTTGTCTCAACCATCACGTTTTATGAATATTAATTTTAATTTTAAAATATTTAATGTCTGGAAATAACAGTAACTATTTTTGAGAGACTACAAGAAAGGGAGGAATATTAGACAGGTTTCAGTGTTTATCTCTAAGCAAATATCCGTTAATAAAGGAATGTTAATACTCTAAAACATGGCTATTCTGAAACAATTGCTGTGAAAACATGTTAAAATGAGCAGGTCTCTTACGTCTATATCTCAGAGTTGCCCTTTGAAATCATTCCTCATGGGAAGCTATTATGCTGCAGAAACCTTCCTGAAAGCTGCTCCCAAACGAGAGCAAAAGCTAAATATGTTGTGTAATACAACAGTGCAATTACAGCAGCAACAACAACGACAAAAAAAAACAAACCCAAAAAAACCAACCAACAAAGAGACTCCAGCACTCTCCTGTGTATTGCAGCCCCAGTGAGCTCTGTTCTGTGTCATGGTCAGTTACTTGTTGCTGGCATTTCTTGACCCCTTCCTGTTTTCAAGAGAAATACGCTTGCAAAACCTACAAACACCACTGCGTGGGATAACCCCACAGCAAGGGTTCACCACAGCTATAACCGACGTGTCATTCATGTGGGCTGCCCAGCAAACAGTGCCTCAGCTCTGCTTAATGCCCAGCTTTAACCAGGAAACTAAGGTCTCTTTCTGAAGCCACTGTCTTTGCCAGTTTAGGTGGAAAACCTCTTCATGTAGCTTATCACACTTATGAGGGATCTTGAGGGGGGGGGTCTTTTCCCATCAGAATTCCATTAAAAACTTTCTCCAGCCAATGACTTTTACCAAGCTTCATTTTGTTGTGTTGTCTGCTGAAAATACAAGAAGTAGAAATATATATTTTTAGTAAAAAAAGGAACTAATTGGCTGCTTTAATGCAAAATCAAACACCTTGTATAATTGCTTTATGTACACATAAAAGTTCCCTGCTAGCTGTGCCAGTGAAGCCTGTGTTTTATCTGCATCATCTGCTTCTTTTGAGATCAGAGGATTTCTGACTCAAACCACATACCCTCTTTCTCAGTATCTCTCTGTACGTATATTACTATTTCCTCTTTCATATAATCTAACAATCTTTTAAAGATGTTATAATTGTACCTTAAGCATCTACATTATCTGAATGGAAAAATCCTGTGAAAAGATGGAGGAGGGGGAAAATGTTTTATTTCAAAACCATGTTTCACAAAGCTCAGTAAATTTATATCTCTTAAGGTTTCTTCTCTCTCACCTTCATGTATGGGCATCTCAGTCTATTTATCCCTTCTAAAATAGCACAGTGGCCTTCCATTACTGTAGGTTGTAAGCACTTAAGATTCCTTATTTATTCCTGAACACCATTAGGAGGAAAATAAAGCCTTATTATGCATAATGCATTACTATGATTAACATCTGGAGGGTAAATGCTGTATGTTCTGCCAGTCTCATTTTGTATAATCCTAGTTGTAAACGTGCTAGGTGTACACCTTTATTTCCTTTCTTGGGAGCATCAGTTTATCCATTTTACAACTGAAGAACTAAGCATCATTTGATTCAAGCATCTGTGAAGAGCTGTTTGAATAAAAGATCCACAACTCACATAGAGAAAGCAAACATTCATTCAGTACAGTTGTCCTAGTAATCAATTATTTTCTAATTAGACCTTTTCTGTTTGCTATAAGGAAAACAACCATGTGTCTCCACCTCCTGGTTTCTAGGCTACCATAAAAGGTTAAAATCTGTCATTCTGTAGAGGCTGATCACAAGGTGGCAGTGATCATAAGATGGCATGAACTAAATTGATTTATAGGGTAACCAGAGATGACTGGAGTTGATCCTAACAAATGGTATTAGGACAAAAAGGAGAGCATTAAATTTTATTAACTGTACATGTCCTAGAATCTATGTCATGTGGAAGCAGCAGTGAGCAAGCCAGGTGGAATACCAAGGCTTTGCCCAAACATGCAGAGATGCAATTAGGTAGGCCAAAGCCTTAGTGACCACTTCAGCAACTTGGGCATTATGGGATGGGAAGCTGTGGGTGTCAGTGTCATTGTAAGGTCACTCTCTTCCATCTTCAGAAGGTTGTGGTACTCAGAGGAAGTTCTTGATGTCTGGATAATGCTAACATCACATGACTCTTTTACAAGAGCAAGAAGGAGGAAAGTGGTGGTCCCCAAACAAAAGTAATTTTACACTTTTAAGCAAAATAAAAGGCAAAGGAAGATCTGAGTTGCAAAGACTTCCTTTGTAGGTCTTTTGAGCCTCACTTCAGCTGATTCTTACACTTTAGCAGGTACATCTAGTTCCTCAATCATATCCTATTGGTATACCTGTGCCCCTTCAGGCCTGCTGGTGTCATTAAAAACTCCATGCAGATGTACAGCTGTAAATAGGCTGGAAAGCCTGGAAATACATGGTTGTTTTCAATATATTCATCAATGAACTGGACGAAGAGATAGAGAGCACCCTCAGCAAGGCTGCTAATGACACCAAACTGGGAGGAGTGGCTGACACAGCAGCAGGCTGTGCTGCCATCCAGAGAGACCTAGACAGGCTGGAGAGCTGGGCAGGGAGAAATTTAATTAAATTTAACAATTTAAATTTAAGTGTAGAATGCTTCATCTGGGGAGGAACAACCCCATGGGTCAATACAGTCTGGAGGCTGATCTGCTGGAGAGCAGCTCTGGGGAAAAGGACTTGGGGGCCCTGATGGACCGGAGGATGCCCATGAGCCAACAATGCACCCTTGTGTCCAAGAAGGCCAATGGCATCCTGGGATGCATTAAGAAGAGTGTGGCCAGCAGGTCAAGGGAAGTATAGGGAGGATGGAGCCAGACACTTCTCAGTGTCATCCAACGACAGGACAAGGGGCACTGGGTGCAAGTTGGAGTACAAGAGGTTTAGGGTAAACACACGGAAAAGCTTTTTCCCAGTGAGGGTGCCAGAGCTCTGGAATGGGCTGCCCAGGGAGGTTGTGGAGTCTCCTTCTCTGGAGACATTCCAGACCCACCTGGATCTGTTCCTGGGTGACTTGGTCTAGGTGATCCTGCTCTGGCAGGAGGGTTGGACTAGATGATCTTCTAGGTCCCTTCCAACCCCTAACATTCTATGATTGTATTCTTTTCCACTAGTCTATCGAAACTTTTCCTTTTTTTAATGAAAATTAAGTATTTTGGAATTTTCAGTTTTTCATTCAAGTGGACACTTTGTAACTCTTCCTTATCAACAGTTACTTTCCAAATCTGTTTTTGTAAATTTGTAGACTTTAGTTATTCTAAAATGCAGTTAGAAATAAGTTTAGTTCAGATAGATTTTAAAGAATTCCCAACTTAGGAAACGCGTTAACTCTATTATACATTGTGCAGTGTAACACTTTTCTGGCTCTGCAAATGATAGAACAAGGCTGTTATTTTTAATACTTTCATGTGGCTGTGACCAAAATATTCCTGTAGAAATTAGGGAATGATTTGCAATAATATCAATACTGTAAATGCAATAATACATTATAATCTTCCATTTCTAGATTTCCCTCCCTGCCCAGAATCCCACAGCAAATTACAATCGATACAAAGCTAAAGTTAGCACTGTTATGTCTACCAAGCAATGGCCAGGCACAGGGGCAGACTATCCAATTTAGGGACTCTCCATTCTAGTGGTACGACTGTGTGTATTCATCCTTCACATTCCTGCAGGAGCAGAGCTGTCAGCTGACTCAGCCCTGCTCTTGCTTGGTGCCAAGGAGAGTTTTGACACTGATTTCAGAGGGGACATGCTTGAAGTTTAACATACAAGGAAAAAAAAAAAAAGAAAATCAAGGTTGGATTTTCTGAGAAACAACCAAGTATTCTATTTTCAACTCAGACCCATGATCTTGTTATGTATTAGAAGTCCCAAGACACAAAACTACACATAAACCCCTTTAAATCATTAGGCATATAGCCTCAGATTCCTAAGGAGATGAAAAATAGGTGGGATTTGCCACTCTCTCAAGAAATTCCTGTTTCAGGATCAGTGTGATTATTTTTGCTCATGCCTAGATCTCAGAAAGGGTTTTTTCAAGTGAATTACAAAAAATGCTGCTAGTTCATGACCCAAATGAATAAAACCCATGGAAATTTGCTCTTTCTTAATGGTTATGCCCTACAGGCCATCTGTACACTTAACTAGTGTAAATCAGTATCATCTTTGAAGCTAGTAAGGTCTATAATGATTTATACTATTTAAGGATTTGGGTTATGATCAGTAATACCTAAAAGGCATTCATTTCAAAAATGCCAAACAAAGATTTAATATTTTGAGTGTCTGAAGTGGCTTCCATTCTTGAGTAAGAAACTTTAGAATAGGGAAACAGTAACTGAAATCTGTACTACAATATTCCTTACGTGAGATTACAGTGTAATCCTCTATCAGAGGTGTCACTGCTACTCCACTGAAGAAATTCACCTTCAAAAATAGCCCTTACCAAGCAGGAACCTTACACTACACAAAATGAAAGTGTGTTTAAGTAATTGATTTGCCATACATAAGAAACTGATATAATGACTATAAAAAGGGGTCTTTTGTATACTGAGAAGAACTAGCTAAGGTAAGAAAAATGACAGCAGCATTCATAAATGTCTAAAGGCACTGAAGAGCTTCATCAGTGCTTTCAGTTAACAAGCAACATAGTAAATAATTCCTGATGATGTAAAACATGAAGCTCTCTTTCCAAGTCAGGCTCATAAAACATGGAACTGCTGAGTGATATTTCTCCACTGGATAAAGGAGAATGGCATGGGGCACTCCAGTTCTCAAAAGCAAAACAAAAATAGTGATAAAAAGGAGAAAAGCAACAATCCTGCATGGTGAACCATGCCTAAAGACAACAGAACCTACTGGAGGACTACAAAGCACCTGAGCTTCTACAGGAAGGGCAGAGAGGCAAGCTTTATTCTCATTGTTTCCAGTATTAACATTTTTAAATCTGTGGAAGGACAAGGAGTTGGGACTTATTTTTTCCCTATCCTGACCTCACAAGTGTATATATATGCACTTAGAGTTAAGAATGATGATAAAATGCCTGTATTAATTTAGTAGTACTTCATTTTTTTTTTTACAACTAGAAGTAATTTTACAAAGTCATTTGTGATGGCAGCAAACCACTAGATTAGGACTATGATTTCTTTGTTGGAAAGTGCTGGTTGCCCCCCTGTCAACAGATTCAGCACCTTGCAATGTTTGGGTCTCCTGTTAACATGAATTGTGAATGAAAATATTGACTTAGCTCCAAAAAGTTTCCCAATGCATTGGCGAAAGATGTCTTATGGCCTCCAGAAGAAATCCCAGGAGATCCAGGAAGCAGTTTTGATAAATTAGTGAAGTCAGTTTTCAGCATTGCTGTTTTAACTTAAAAAAGATTTGCTGCTATATGCATTTGTGTTTTGGCAATGCTTGCTGACAGAACAGAGTCTGTCTTGGCACATCACTTGTAGGAGCAAAATAGATTTGGCTGTCATTTCCATAATAAACATAATTCATATTGCAGTGTCTAAAAACATATGGAAAGGGAGAATGTCAATATGAGTCGAATATTCCTTAAAAGCACTTGTAGGACCATCACAATTAAACAGGTACAGGCCAGATGAAGTTATAATATAAACAACTCCACCTCTCATTGTAATTGCATTTGGTTTTTGTTCAATTAATGAACAAGTTAACTAAGTATGCTATTTTGAACATGAACCGTTTATCCATTTACACAAATCTTGTACTTATGTAATGCAATTAAACTCAGCAATTCATATCAGAGACAGATCTATAAAAAATTAATAGAGGAGGCTTCTGTGCAGATAAGGCAAGACTTTTATTTACTCCTAGTGTGTGCATGCAGTATTTTGCCTAGCACTGATAGTGGTTTCAGCTGGTCTGTCCAGTAGCTATCATTAGGAAATCACCAAGCTCAAGTTCACACAACCCATTTCTGACTACAAGTAGGCAGCCATTTCTTCATATTTCATAAATCAAGTTTGAACTGCTCACAAATAGTTTGGAAGAAAGAACGAAGTGAACAAAGTATGAAAGAGTTCTTACCCACCTACAGAGTATCATGTAGACAAACTTTTGATGTACGTAGGTATGTGGACCCTTTATATGTTTTATGGAGGCTTTACAGTCCTCAATCTGCTTTATATCTGTGTAAGCAACCAATTGTTACACTGATATAAATAATTGCAGTGATATAAAGAGCCCAAGACCATGCTCCTATGGTTGATAGGAGCACGGAGCCAGTCTTGTCCAAGTTTAGATTGAGGCAGAACTTCGTGCAAAATGCACTTGCAACTAGTTGAGAGTCATGTTTTTCTGGCAGAGTAAACAGATCAGGGTAGGAATGAGAACTGGGCCCACATT
>JAOEGS010009969.1:0-20739 GCA_025447755.1 Corythornis vintsioides | reverse complement strand
ATAATTTACAATTTCTTCATTATCTTTTAACTACTTCTACTCTTTAACTGGTTTTGCAAAGTGAAAGAATCTGTAATATAAAGAAATGGGCACAAATTATATTTATTAGCACTGATGTCTGGCATATTAAGGTTATGTATTTCAGTAAAATGGAATAGCTGGTCTTCAAAAAGTACAGGTAGATAAATAAAATGTGATCTCCACATCCCAACTTCAGTATGTTAGAAGTGTTACTCAGCTTTTACTTGCAGGCCAGAAATAAAAAGTTGGACTTGTGCTATAACTATGCTATAAATTCTTTCATTTTTAAGTTTTTATGTAGAGCTTGATAAGTAGAGGAACAGCTGGAAGGAAAGAAAAAATACCACATTTCAAAAGTGAGTGAATTAGGAAATGTGAGACCACTTTCAGAAGTGAATCAAGCTCTTGGACACAGACCACCTACCTGCTATGGGAGCTAATTATGTCTTCAAGGATCTTCATGCTAGATTTAAGGTTATTTCCATTGTTAAAGATGCTGGGGGGTACTTAGAATAAATTTTTTAATGCCTTCATATCAAAAGCTCTTGATATTCATATTTAAATCTCTTTAAAGACCTGACTTATGTTGCCCAAGTCACTTCAGAAGTTGCAACAAGCTTCCAAATTATGGAGTACTTTTTCTATAACAGGTGGTCAAATTTTTAGTTTTCCTCAGTAACCTGTAGCCTCCTTGTAAAATGTAAAATATGTTTAATAGGCTTCTCAGTGTCAACAAGCTGTCCAAGCCACAGTTTATGTCCAGGAGAAGGTAAAAGATAAGGTCTAGTTACAAGTGCACCTTAGTGGCTAATTTTGAGGTGATGTGAGGTGATGATCTCTGCTTCCAACCCTCAGATCCAGGCACTTTCTTTGAATTAAGTATCTAATTCCTCTCTGAAAATTTAGAGCAACACCACTACTGCTGCGAAGGGACAACCTTACTGTTTCCTCATTTTCTTTCACTCAATTTGCACATTGCAAAGTGAATGAAAGTGTAATTATAACCATTATAAACAGAAATGAAGAATGTTAGGATAGTCTAGCCAGGCAGAGGTGACTGACATGAAAAGTTTTTTTCAAAATAGCCTCACATCAAAAAAAGCAATTTTGTCACACTCAGATTTTGAATCTAAACTGGAAATAAAATACTGATCTAAATGTTGATGTTTCTATGCAATGGAAAATGTAAGTTTTGGCAAAGTCTATTAAGATGTTGTTTTTAAGGTCTGTCCTCTACAAGAGTCATAATATCTTGCAAAAGCATTGTGCAGAAGTTGAATAAAAACCACTCATTGATTTTAAAAAAGCCACATTCTTCCTGGAACACCTTAATGGTACTCGAAGGTTTCTGCAAGCTCTGAAACAGCCTAATCCTCATTAATATGCAAAAACTTTTGATCTCAGAGATACATTATTTTAGGTCAGGAAAAAAAAAAAAGAATATAAAATTATATCAAATAAGGAAAATAGGTAAATTAATACTGTAATAAAGACACACAGAACTTATCTTAAAAAGCCCTAGATTCTGTATCTCTTTAACAAGAGAAGTAAAAGTAAAGTTTTGAGGATAATACCTCACAGTGTGTTAGACCAAATTAGCTTTCACTTTGCATAAATATATAATGCATAAGTTTTATGCTTGATTTTACAACAATCAGCAAAGGGACTACTTATCATTATCTTGACATAGAATAACAGTGGCAAGAAGAAATATTGAAAACTCTCTAAAACAGCTGCAAATGGATATTCACTTAATAGATACCACAGACTTGAAAAACAGAAGTGCTTGGAGAACTTTTGCACAGCCCTGAGTCAAAAGCCACTGCAACAAGAATTGATGCTCTGTTTACAGTTCTGCTTTTGGTTATCTACATTGTAAAGTGATGCGAACCACAGTCCTTCATGTAAATAAATACTCATCACTGAGGAAAGAGTATTATATGAGCTAATGATACTACCACTAGAAAGCTCAAAATTCACTGCTGTCAACATTTCAGCTTCACAAAAGATGTAACTCTCATGCCTGAGTGTGAAATTAAAATATATTTCCAATTTTAGTCATTTAAAAATCTTAGTCTCCTTTGATGAATGGAAAATAAATCAGTATGACAGGTAATGTAATTCCAACAGACCTAACTGAAAATCACAACGATGAGTGTGAGAAAAAGTAGACTTCATAGTCAATATATCTGATGGATCATGATCTCATCTACAAGATATCATTATGTCTAATGATTCTTGGTCTTAGAACTACTTAAAAGTCTACAAAAGCCAGTCATCCACAACAATTCATCCATTTCCCAGTGAAACAGCAAGGAACTAACCCCCAGCTGCAAGGTCAACTCTGCCTTAACTTGCTGTACCTCAAATCCATACAAGTTTGTAGGCAGATATCTTATACTCGCCAGCATCTGTGCCAAAATTCCCTGCTCCCAACACCAGGCCATTCTGCTCATTTCCTCCTCCTTTTTTTTTTAGAGAGAAGAGGAGGGACAATAAGGAGGGACAAGCCTGGGAAGAGAAATGAGTTATCCGCAGTTCAGTTCTTGTTAGATCTCTGCATCACAAATTAATAGTTTTGGTACAGCCATACACTGTTACATAGAGCATCCTGAGGTCAACCTCTAAATGGATGTCAACTGTCCCCCTCTGGGGTAACCTGAGCTCAGTCTCAAGTGACTTTGAAATATATCTATACTGGCTTACTCTTCGTACAACCAAAATCCTTCTTTGTTGCCTGTGGTACGTTCTTTACATCTCAGCCATACAGTTTATTTTCTGGATAAAAATCAAATCTTTGATGTTTCTTGTAGTGAGTAATATTGTTTCACTGTCATGACCAACAATAATTCCGAGGAAATAAGTTAGATTAGATGGAAGTCAATTACAGAAGAGTAAGTTTTAATATTGCCAGTCACAGCAGCCTTCTGGGGTTTTTCCTTAGTAAATTAAAAGGCTTTTCTTTTCATCTAGAACCATCTTATCACTCATTTCACTATCAGAAAAACACTCTGAAGATAATAATGAGAGGTTCTTTTAAAGGAAAATATATCTTGTTTAATTTCATATCAATTTTTAGGTGGGAAGATTGTTCTATTTTATTTGCTATTTGAGTTCATGGGTTTTGTTGCATACACTGGTGACAACAGCAAAATTTATATAAGGTGAGTTGCCTGAGAGTTGTGATTTCGCTTACTATGCTCAACTAAGACTGTCCCAAAATATAGACTGTCTTCTCTATAACTGTGCTTCTTACACAGCTTGTATTTTGTGTGATGTTTACTTAGAAACTGGCAACCACTCCTGCCCTGTCTCCTTACTCCCACACTTCAAATTTTCTTCAGGACTCGGCAACTACTCATTCTGATTATGTCACCCATTTGTTCAGCAAGTAATTTACTGCCTTCCTTTAAGAATCAGGATACCATTTCAGGTTTAACTTCTAACATTTAAGGCACTTAAGGTGCCAGGTCCAATTTACTTACAACTACTGACTGATGTCTACTTTCTCTCTTGACTTGAAACTCAGCTCTGAATTACTCTTTGTCTGTTCCCACAATGCCCTGTGTTCAGTCTAGATGTGAGCATCTCTCTCAAATGTGGCAGTATCCCTAAACATTTGCCCAGCTTTCATTGTATGTGTTTTAAATGGAGAAATTGAAAATGTTCTCATCAACCTCACCAACTCTAAATGTGTGGGTTTCATTTCTCCGTTTTGCTCCATTTTCAAAATATAACAAGGCATTGATTTCAAAAGCTTGTTTTGTAGCACTCCCAAGACACTGTAATCAGATGTTCTTCTATAATCAGAGGAAAGGATATGACCTAATTCAGCTTCTTTGCATTATGCATTATGATATCTGACCACATACCTGAGACTGCTGCCTTCTTCAGAGCAAGATAAGGCATCGAGTAGTTGTGCAGCTCCAGAGCAGTGTCCTGCCAGCCTGGTACTCTGCCTCCAGCAGTGCCATAAATAGAGACACTCCGGGCAGATATCACACAGGGTGAGCACAGACAGCCTCTCCCCCTGCAGTCTCTCAGCTCTGACATTTTTCAGCAGGGGAGAATCCTGCACCTCTGTTTTGTCACCTTCAACATGATCCCCTTGCAAGTGCCTCTCTTGAAACCCCACAGGCACACAATATCCTTCATTGAGGAGCTTTACAGGTTTATTACCTATGAGAGAAAACAGGTCATGGCCCCTTGAATCCTCCTGTACTGGAAGAGGTAGTGAGCAGTCAATTCCTGGTTGCACCTTTCTTATACCTTTCATGACTTCAAAGTCATTTCTTGCCTCACACACAGGTTGTCTCTTTTCCAGTCAGCAGAAACCCACTCTGTTTCATCTTTCCTGGTATAGACACTGCAGTGTGAATGATTACTCCCAATTCCCTCCTTCAGATCTATCCTAGTCCTACCATACCCTTCTGGACCAAGGGGACGAAAATTATACACAGTGTTTAGGGTGTATTTTTAACATGATTACAGAGGTATAATATTTTTCTGTTTTGCTTTCCATTCCTTTCATAATTTTCTCCTAAAATCCAATTTGTTTTTATCCTGTGGTTGCTGAGTACTGAGCTGTTTTTCTGGAGATCTCTGTGATAAGAACCAAGGTCTCATTCTTGAATTGTAATAGGTCACAGAAGATAATTTAGTACAGAAATTTAGGATTATTAATTTCAATTTGTACCACTTTATAATGATTTTTTTTTCCCTGTCATTTTATATCCTAGTCTCATAATTCCGTTCTGAAATATTCTATAGCCACCCTAGGGCATAACTCCATCACCTTAGCCAGTTTTGTCACCTTGCTGTTTGCTGTGCTTTCCAGGTCACTTATAGACACCTTGTATAGCACAGGTTCTAGAAGAGTCCCGAAGCCCTCCTTTCATTTTGAAAACCAAACATTTAGTCCTGCCTTCTCTTTATGTTTCTGAGCCTACTATTTATTCAAGCTAGGACTTTCTCTCTTGTGCCATGCCAGCTTAATTTCTTAAAATCCTATGATGAGAGACTTTGTCAAAAGTCTTCTGGAAATCCAGACAGATTATAGCAACGGGGTCATCCTTAATAACTTGCTCATTGGCCCCTCAAGAGACTTCCATTTGGCTTGAAGGCTAAGACTAGAATTTATAGACATTATGTTTCCTCTTTCCAGTAAGTCAGATTTACCCAAATTTTCACTAATTCTATCTTTTATCATGGCCTCTGTCACTTTACCAAGCGTAGGCATCCAGCCCACAGGCTTGGAGATCTTCCCTATGAACCACTTTAAAAATCTGTACTGCATTCACTACTCTCCCATCCTCAGGAACCAATGAAACCTTAAGAGAGGTTTTACACACCACCATGACTAATTCAGCTATTTCATCCTTGAGTTCTTTAGAGACTTTAGGTGAATATTATACAGTCTCAGTGATGTATTAGTGTTTATTCTATATCTTTATTTAATTGCTTGTTCCACAGTTTCTTCTGTTTCAGATGATCTCCTGCTGAGCCCTTTCAAAGACTTTGGGGTTTCCCCCAGTCCTCCTACAGTGAGCATCAGAGCAAAACACTTACTTAACATCTATGCCACAGCATTGCCCTCACTGAGTTCTCCTTAAATAACCCCATCACTGTCTGACCTGCAGAGCTGGCAGTGTTTCCTTCTGCTCTTTTGGGAGAAGAATTTAGATGTGCCTTGCTGTGTAGTGAGGCAGGTACACCTCTTTGCTATAAAAACTGGTTGCTTGGGCAAGTATTTCAGGAAGAGAAAGATGGTCTCAAGACAATAGAACATTGGTCTGGAAAGCTGAATTTATGTCACTGCCATATGTACTGGGAAAGTGATTTATTTAAGTCTTCTGTTTGCACTTTTTGTTCACTCCCATTTTTCTGAGTGACTGATTTGATATCTCTGGTATACGAGTAGTACAGTGCAATTTTGAACATATAAAGTATCACAATAAAAATTCAGACCTCATCACCTCAAATCTGAGGGCTGGGAGGGTAGTATTTTCATCTCTCTGTGTCTCAGTTTAGCATCTGCAAAATGGAATAACACTGCTCCTCACCTCAGAGGGGTTTTGTGCATATAAATTCATTAAAGTTTGTAAAATGTTCAGGTACTATAGCAACAGACACCACAGCAAAACCTGGAAGGGACGTAGCAATTATCTTCATAGCAGGGTTTGGATACTGTGCAGTAAATAAGGCATGGGGGACATATTGAGCAATGGGAAGAGAACTAGAATTGAATATTTGCATTTGAGCTAAGCTCCTTCTGTCCTGTGCACAGACTGAAGCACAAATAGTTCAAATTCAAATGTGACCATGCAATTAGACAATGTCATAATGCCCACACCCATTGGGGCTCATTTAAGGCCATACAAGGCAATTCTTAAGGTTTGGCAAAGATACTAGCAATTAAAAATAGGTTTTTACATTAGATAAAAGGTCAGGAAACTGTAATGAAAGGCAGTCCAATTCTCTTCTGCTACTCCACTGAATTGCAATTTGAAGGGGTAATAAATATTGCATACAATTTGCAAAAGTACTTTGGAGATTTGAGAGCCTAAACTCTGTGGTGTCATCGCAACCTAAGCTGCTATTACTCCAGCTAGAGAAACTCTGCTAGTTCCAGAAGTGGAAGCATTAGGATGATATGTCTGTATGGCACTCCATGCAGAGAGAAAACACCATGAGAGGAAATGCTTCTTAAATTTGCCTTAGCCAATGTATCTGGGTATTATTGTTACATACTGTGACACCTGAACATATACAGGTAAAATAGAGATATGATTTATATGATTGAGATTGACAGAATTTGGTGCTTATTTATGGCCAGCATTTGAACTCTTTACTCAAACTGATTAGCATCCTACTCCAAAAGCATTCCTGATGAAATCAGTGGGGCTGCTAACAGTAAATACAAAATCTCTCCTTTGCAGAGAGGGAGTCGGAGAGAACATATGGAGGAATTACAGGCAATTATGTTATTTCATTGTTCTAATTTAATTGAGCCAAGCAAATATTTTTTCTAAGACTGAATTATTGTGGGAATCTTAATTTCCATGCAGAAAAGTAAAATTTCTTCATTTTAAATTCTTAAAGGAAGTATCTATTTATAGGTATGATGTTGTGGTTGTCAGTAAAGCTTGCATCAACTACTACTAGGTCGAACTTTCACCCATAATAATCAACTTCATCTACCTTGAAATGATGAAGGACTCAGTTGGCCCTGCCAGGATTTCATTCTAATGTCCAAGGAAGGCAGGTATTTTACACCTGTACCAACCAAGATGTTTTGCCAGCAATCTGAGCAACAGACACCATTTGTATTTTTAAGAAAACTGGCTATAAATAAGATTTTTATTTGTCAGAATTACCCCTATGTTTATTTTTATTACTGTGTTGTAGCGTATTTAATGTTTAGGACTTTAAAAATCCACAGCAAATACAGAAGAGGTGATCATCATAATAACCATCATTTATAGTGATGGAATTCACACTTTTTTTTTCTATAGGGCTGCATTTGTTCTACTAGTATGCACATATAGTTGTTTTTCATGGCAGAATCCGATTTGGGCATTCATTATTGACACACACAATCAGATTTTAAGTGCAGTTAAGTACACCATCTGGCTTTTCTTTCCATCTATGCCTGTGTAGCCATACACAGTTATCTGCTATTCCAGGAGAGTCTGGCGTCTATTATAGCTGCACCAGTTGCACTACAATCAGCTGAGTAGGCATTTCCCTTATGAACCCTGATTTTCAATGTTTAACAACTAATTCGAAATTGCATCAAGCTCAAACATGGCATGCACATTTGCAGACCAGATGTGGTTTTGTTTATCCTTTTATTTTTAAATGCCAAAAATGGCAGTGTTTTGAAAGTCCATCCAAATAGTATAACATTTATGATCCGCAAAGCAGATCTGCTCTCAGTTTGGTGAGATGGTCACAGGATGTTTGAAAGTGGGTCTAACTTAGCCTTTTTGGTCATCATTTGTAACTTTCTCCCCTTAGCTAAACGCTACTAGTACACAGCATGTACTGCAAGCCACGTTTAATGATGGGGCTTAAGCACATCTATGACAAACCACTGGCATTTGGCATAGAGGGAAAATGTGCTGATTTACCCTGCAGCTATACAGTTTGGATTCTATTAATCCCAGTGTAGAAGTAAAAATAGTCTTTATATTCCTCCTTAAATCTGAAGAACCTAAGGAGTGAGATAGAGGAGCCCTCCAGAGACAAATTCTGAGAAAGAGTTTAAATTCATACGAGGACATAAAAAGGAAAGAAGGAGAGGAGCAGGGAATGAATTAAAAACATTTTCATTTAAATTTTTCTTTTAAATGCATTTTGTCAGTTTTTCTGACCATCTGAGCTTTATGTTGGGAAGAACCAGTTCATCAACATCATATCACTAAATTAGGGGCTCTAAACCCACCAAAGGTGTATTGCAGGGCTCAGAATTATCAGCCATATCTCTACTTTATCTGCAAGTTCTCCAGGCATTTATTTTCCCAGATATGCTTGTAAGTGCCTGCCCTGGGGTAATGTAAGCTCAATTCCCACCAAACACTCTAGCTCCACAGCAATCCAAAGCACCAGCTACATTCCATGTCTCGTTAGAAGTTCCTATTTGGGAAACAATCTTCTGGGTAGAGCATTCAGCCAGGTTCCTGTGCGCAGCGCCCGTGGGGGATGCAGTCCAAGCCACCCTGCTAAGCGCACTACGGCTCTTTCAGCTCAACCCTGAAGTTCTCAAAGAGTTACAAGAGGCTTCTTTGCACATTCCCCACTAATTAGAGAGCTGTGTCTCTGAGCTATTTCATGCTGTGGAAGCTATTGAACCTGGGTGTCTCACTTCCTCAGCTAGTGCTCTGATCTCTAATGGGAATTGAGGAATCCACCTCTGCCTGACTGAATGTCAAAAGAGAACCAGGATCAATTATTTGAAGAAATCTTTGCAGAAGGCTGCCTGTCAGGAGATGATCTGAGGTTTATGATCCCCAGTGGAAGAAGGCACTACCCCATAGATTGAAGTGAAATAGTGGGTACCAGAGGAGGGAAGAGGTCACACTTTCAGGTATCACCTCCTACCCACTGCATCTTGACTGAGATCCTTGGGGAGGGGGGAGATTAGGTTCTACTTAGAAGCCAAGCATTCAGAAACTAAACTGCTTGCATCTATGGATATTTATATTATTGAAAAGAAAGGAAAACCACTTTACTAATTCAAGAAACGGTATTTTTTTTTTTTGTAACAAAGGATTCTATGCACTGCACATTAGATGGTCAGTAGTTTAAAACACTAGAAACAAATATAGCATGGCTCCAATATTAACCCAGTGCTAATATTTGCCTATTGAAAAGGCTGAAGTTAAATATAACAAATACCTCTGCTTTTTTATACTTCTCCACTTTTTCAAAGCTCCTTTGCCCTCAGGGGCTCTTCTGAGCAACTTTCCTTTGCAATTTTTTTTCAGTTTCACCTTTGCCCTCTGGTCCAGACGTTGATCCAGTTCCCATGAAGAATGCCCAGTGCTGGGTGATTTGTGGTGTGATTTGTGGGTCACCAGCGTTTACACTGGAAAGCAATGCTACAGGTCTCAGATCCAAGGCAGTATGTTAATGTAAGGTGAAAAATGTTCTAAGAACAATTTTCATGAAATTTTGTCTGTCAGGGAAAAAACCTGGGTTGTGTATGTGTTTAATCTTAAACACGTAGGCAGCCCTAATAAGATCAGTAGGGCTACTCATTGATATGAAATTAATTCATAAACAAGTCTTCATAGGATAAGAGTATGTGTATGAAGCACATTACTTCATCTCACTCCACAGGCATTCGGGACCCGTACTTGCTTCCTTGATGGCTTCTTTTCACACCAGTTGTTCAGCCAACCACTTACTCTCCAGCTGGTCTGCTTAGATCACTCTATAAACTCTTGTGTTCTCCCTCCATGCATGCCCAAGGTGCCAAGAGACACCTTTATTTCCACAGTGGTTGAATATTCTTGTTATAAAAAGTGTTCTGAGACATTATTAATTGTCCTTGACCAGCAGAGAGATGATCAAAAAGCAGGAACCAAATTTACTCATGTTAACAGAACAGCAATAGAATCAAGAAAGGGCCAAGCATGTTTAGATTCCATCAAGCCACTTTCTAGCTTCTGTGCTGTATGCATCTGGCTCTTTTAAATTTTATTTATGAATTAATTATTTTCAATGTAATCAGAGTTAGTTCCTGAAGGACACAGCCATTATGTGGCATATAAAGAAGTCCTTTTTCTTTTAGTGTCATTTTACCTTGATTATTGAAAAATAAAATGTCACATTACATTTTATAGAACATATTTAATATGTAATATATTTCACATCAATGTTATTGTGGAAGATATAATGTATCTTAAAATATATGGTATAGACTGAGGTAGTGGCTAAAGCCAGTGCAATTTAAATGTGAGGCATAAATGTCAGAATGGGAGCTTAGCCTCCTTGCTAAATGCACCTCCATAATATATGTCTGACTCCTGTAGTCAACAGATGTTATTGTTGTTATGATAATGACTATTCCTCATTTTGCAATTCTGTGGGTGCTCAGAGATGTTTCAGTTAGGAGATCTATAGTCCATAGGTTAGGAGTGAGAATCTGTTTGACACCAAAAAGTTGTGAAAGCATGACAACTTGGAGCAGATACTACAGTGGCCTTTGGAAAACCTGCATTAAGATCCTGGCACAGAGGTCCTCAATGACTTGACAAATCAGTGAATCTTCTCACTGCTTCCCTGGTCCAAGGATAGTGTAAAACTCATCCTTGAGTGTTCTACCAGAGAAAGGGAAGATCTTTTCTAAGCTCCTCCTTCCTTCAGCCTTCTTCCCATTGAACCTCATGTCTTCTTTGTGCATGAGGTTAGAATTTATTTCAAAGACAGAGACAGTTAGTCATTAAGTGACCTTATAGTGCTTTTCCAGTATCTGAAGGGGGCCTACAAGAAATCTGGAGAGGGACTGTTTATAAGGCCATGAAGTGATAGAATAAGGGGCAATGATTTTCGTCTAAGGAAGGGTAGATTTAGATTGAATATTAGGAAGAAGTTCTTTACTATGAGTGTGGTGGAACACTGGAACAGGTTCCCCAGGGAGTTGGTGGAGGCCCCATCCCTGGAGACATTCAAGGTCAGGACTGACAGGGCTTTGAGCAACCTGAGCTAGTTGAGGATGTCCTTGCTCACTGCAGGGGGGTTGGATTAGATGATCTTTAGAGGTCTCTTCCAACCCAAGGCATTCTATGATTCTATGACTTCCAGCTGTTACACAAAGCCTTGCACCTTGTCAAGTGGCCAAAGATCCTCCTAATATAGAAAAGAAAATTGTGGTAGAAACCACACAAACAATGAAAAAATAATCGGCATTGTTAGAAATGGTAAGAAATTTCCTGCAATGAAAACCAAAATCTATATTTATATCCATATCATATAAATTAATAGTTTCGGCCATTTTTTACTGACTTTACAGAGAAAATTAAATTCTGAGCTATATATACATATAAAGATTTTCATTAGCAAATGTATACATTTTGAAGTTATTGCATAGTCTACTCTGAAACTATTTTTAATATTCATTTTGAAAAGCAGTATAAGAACTGCACAACAGTGTGAAATCTGGGTCTGAAAAGGGTTCATGTGGGCTTTTAGTCACAATCCAGTATGAGAGCCAGGATACATTCTGATTCCTTCTCCATCAACTATTTCTTTAGCTAATTTTCAAAAGTTTTTGCAATATACAAAATTATATAATAGAAATTCACATTTCTGGTCTGCATCAACATCTTCTCCTTGAATATTGCATTATTTATTCATGTCTATCTTCTTACAATAAATAGGAAAGAAATATATCTGGCCATAACAATAGACATTAGAGAATGGAATTATTTGTTCCTGTTTTCTTTTGAATTAGTTTGAGCATAAATGCAGCAACAAGACTACTTAGCACAGTAAACAATCTACTCATGTTTGTTTTCTTTTGAAAGCCCTTTATTTTTCAATTGTATGAAGAGTTTTAAGACTATTTTAGACACATAGGTTATGATTTAGGTAAATAAAGTATATAATGTATATAAAATATATAATGTTACTACTATAATGTAGTAACAACTCTCCCTTTATAAACTTCTGTAATGTCCCACATTCTGACCATTTCTTTGTAGGATTAAACTACAAAATAGGATACTGTTCACATATATGAAGAGCTTAAATGATCTCAAGGAAAACGCAGTTCTTGCCATGGCAAAGTCTGTAATGTTTATATGCTCTCTAAATTAATATATATATTATTTGAGCCCATTCAGTTTTACCAGCTCTACTGCATATTTACTGGAATACAACAGACAACAGGTGAAGATAAATCAAGCTGATAATGAAAAAAAAATCCAAACAAACCACCTTTTAGAGGTAACAAGCAAAGCCAAAAGATATATAACAGTATCACAAGTGTGATTCAAAGGGTTCTCTGTGTCCAGTCCAGCCACCTCATGAGCAGAACTGCACACTCTTCTCTCTGTGCCCATTAAACAAGCTTATTTAACCAATGAACCACTATTCCACACCATACATAAGGACTGAGATGGAGTCAATGAAATATCCCCAGAAATGCAGGAAACATGTGAAAAGTACTTTTTAAAAAAAAAATAAAATACTGCAGTCCTGTTTTGAAAAGGAGCAAGAAATGTAAACGATGCTATTAGGTGAATCCTGTGCAAATTAGCTCTATGGGAATCCAAAATAGAACAGATTTATGCTAACAACAGGCTGAGGGAGATTACTTGCAAACAACAAAGGCAGCCTGGACAGCAGTTTAGGCCTTCTCTTGTTAAGAAAATTTTCCCATCTGTAACTAAATCAATTAGTTATACCAGTGCAAACCCCTGATAGAGACATGCTGCACCAGCATGAATTGGGGCTTAAAGCCATTTAGGTTAATTCAATAAATCCTTGTCAGCATTGCTTTGAAGCAAAGGATACCATAGAAGCAAAAGTTTATTTGGGGTAAAGAGACTGACTGACATGCAGGTAGGTATCAAGCTGTCATTCTTCTGGCTACAAGCATGTGCAGCTGAGAGAATATATGTGGCAGCTCTGATTTGGATCTCACCTCAAGCTTTTGTAATGAAGAATGGCACTTTCCCTTGCAGCTCTTTCCATTTACTAGCTCATCTTAAACTAATTTTCAAATGCTTTAATCTTGAGCTGTAACAAGATAATTATGCATGATGACCCTTAATGCACCACACCTCCTGGAATTAACACCAGGCTCTCAGCTTCCTCTCCCTCTTCCCAGTCCTCCCTTTTTCAATGAGGCAGCATGGCCACGCCTACCACTCCCTTCCTTGTTAACAGGAGCACCAGCGTCGGAGGGAAGGCACAATGCAATCCCCAGAATTGCTACATGAGGTGGGTTCTTTTGAGCTAATATCCTGTTTATTCAGAGACGCACACTGGGAAAGTTGTCAGCGAAGCAACAAGAAGAAAGCAGGTACAAGTGAGGCACAGTGCCATCTCCCTCTGGTTGGTGCTGACACTGGTCTCTATCTGAAGCCAGGAGATAGGCAGTGGGATGTAAAAACAGGCACAAAAGGTATCATTTTCTCATTGTAAACGCTTTTGTGCTGCCTTTCCAGTTGCAAACAAGAGTTCTTTCAAAATGACTGGTTTTTTTCCAGATTCTCTAAATACCTGATGGGGAAAAAGTAGAATACAGAAAATTATTGTGTCATTATTTACTGATGTCACCTATAATCAGCTATATATTAAACATTCCAGCTGATTAACACAGAATCAGTTCTTGTTCCCTGGGCCTCATAAAACAACGTCTGCAGGGAAATGTGTATATGAAAGCAAAAACAAGTTCTGAATTTTTAATTTTTAAAGCACAAAAGCTCTTGTTGGATGCATATTACAGATCAATCCTCTGTATATTGCATATATCAGGTGTTATCTACTGCCCAGGAACATAGTAAGGAGTTTTTCCTATCCCTTTGTCTATGTTTTCTCCTCTGCTCCCTTACATTTATACAACTGAAACTTTCTGGGACTCCCTGACTAGCTTTGCTTAGCAAAATGAAGTTTTTGTGTCTTCTAGTAAGACAAGAGCTTTGTGCCCCAAATTTGCCTTGAAGTCTTCCCATGCTGCTCTTCCACATTTCATTAATCTTACTTGCCTCTCTCTGACCAGGGTTGCACAGTCTCCATGACATGTGCACTGGACATTTTGTAGTTACTTTACCTGAAACAGCTTCCAACTTCTTTTTTTCCCCATCATCTACTTCAGAGAGAGATCGTGTTGCACTGGCACCAGTGAGAAGGCGGGGGGCTGTGGCACAGGGACAGGAATGCATTTTGCCTCATGAGATGTGAGAAGAAAGGCACAGAAAGTGGCTTTGCTACCAAACAAAAGACAGAAAGTATTTCATTTTCCTACTCACCTGTAACAAGTCAGTAGACGTAAGACCTTTCCTGCTCTTCAGGTGTTTCCAAAAATACAAGCTACCAGTTCTCAGGGAAAATTATTGCTGGGCTGTGATTGAATGACCTTGAACTTTGTACTATTGAATTTCATCTGCTTCTTTTTACTTCTACCCTCAGTGATCTGGTTATTCCTGCATGATATTTTGATCCTCCTCTGCAAAGGCAATGCCATCCAGCTTTGTATCACTAGCATAATAATTTCACTCCCATTTTTGATCCTTTGATTAGAATTAAGACTGTTGAACAAATGCAGAGACTATTTTTTTTTTTCAGCTACTGTAACACTACAGAGGCTGCCTCAGTCCTATGTGCTATTACCTCAACACTCATGTTAACTTTAGTCAACTCTTTACCTCCCCCTTTATGCAACTCATCTCCCTCCCCTACTTTGACTGATTAGCCAGTGGGAATGCAGAAAAGAATGAGTTGCATAGCTACCAGCTGTTAGATTGAACTTAATAATATACAATTTTTGGAACAACTTTTAAAGTAAAAATAATAAGAGGTGAGGAAATAAATACAAAGATGTATATCTTTGTAAAGAGATTAAATGCAGCTACAGTCAAGGGAGATTGTGCCAGATTCATCTGACACTACTCTTCAGTGTATAAATTTTATTTATTTGATTATTTCTGAGATGAAAAAAAAAAATTAAAAAAATCTGCTTGTACTTCTATAAAGGACTTCATACTGTGTCACACAGCTAGTAAAGACTTGTTAGCATTTGCAGTTTAGGCCGGGAAAGGGAGGAGGGAATTAGCATAACTTCATACCAGTTAAAAATAACTGTTGAGACTGAGAGTGACTGCTTAGCTGAGTGATGCCGTTTACCACAGCTTTAAATTACTCTGGAATTGTTCAAGCATTAGTTAACTGGCTGCCATGAATCCCACGATGGATCTCTTAAGTCAGAGTTAAGTAATGGTTTACCATAGCCTGGTTAATGGTTATACAAGCTTTTCATGTCTGATTATATTTTTTTCTTTCCATTAGTGTAATTGTGTGATAATTAACTTAATTCCTTTACTTATCCTTTTTTTTTTTTTTTCCTTTTGGAAATGCGCATATTTTGTAATTTCAGTACTTTTTTTTTCCTGGGAAACATTCTTCTATCACAGTGTTCCACCATGTCAGTCAAATAGCTGTTTCTTCACAGTTTATATTATCAGTTCTTCAAGACAAAATACTGTCTACCTAAACTTTTGCACTGACAGACAGTATGACTACAGAACAGAGATATTGGGTTTGCCAAGTGGCAATGAACATGTAATACGATGTAACACTGAATGTTAACTTAAAAGGGAGGACCATGACACCTTGAAAGAAAATCACATTTACTGAGATATTGAGCATTCAAAAAGATTGTGTAACACAACTGGAAATATTGATAAACACAAAATGTGCAAACACATCAGTGTAATAAGTAATAATAGTGCTGCCAATTCTATTTGATATTTTGGTAAAATTTTGCACTGTCAAGCACACAGAGAACATCCAGGACCAGTGTGCTTCACTCTGCATTTTTAATCAGTCTTCTTAGGTAGAAGCAGAACATGATACCCTCACTGAGCAATTTGAACTCAGTGACAGAATGGTGAGCTCTGAGTGGAATAAATCAGGAGAAATCACAAACTGCAACAGAGCATTGTTTTACTGCATGAAACCATGCATAAGCTCTGAGTTTGTCACTTGGAAATAAAAGGAACAAAAAGGGAAGAAAAGTTGTATCTGTATTGTTGACCATATCTCTTAATGAGCTCTCACTGTATTTCAGTGAGAGGTATTTCAGAACAGGTATCTAAAAATGGGTTCTTATGATATAAGCAAAGAAATAGAGCAAGAAATATTAAAACTTACATCATTTAAAATTATTTCTTAATGCTATTTGAACTGTAATTCTGGGGAAGTGTCACTCAGAAAATTAGGTACATTCCTAGACATCCACAGCCAGGAAAATGAAGTCATATAACAACAGGTGCAGAAATGGGTCACTGGCTTCATTAGGGAAATGGGAAAAGACTGGGAGGGTTCAATCCTCATCAACCTACAGAAGTGAGAGCTTTATTTGTTTATGGTTAAGCAAAAACATATAGTAAAAAATCACATTAAGTTATTAATTAAAAATGTAAATGAAACTTCAAACACATGCATTCACAAATGGCTGCAGAAATCCATCAAGAAAAAAGTTAAAGATTTTACGCAGTCTCTTATTCCATGAAGAGCAGTTTCATCTGCTGTTAGCAGGAGTCAAATTTACTACCATGGGAAAGCATAAAGAGCAAGTCTGTGAACAGAGGCCAATATTCATATTCAATTGGGAATTTTTAGTGCAAAATTCAGATTAAAAAAAAAAAAAAAAAAAGTGAAGCTTTAATCTGGAGGCTCCAATGCACTCCTCCAGCTCAAGGATTTGAGCAGCCATTTGAGTTTTTTATAACAAGCTACCTACAAGTCATCATGCCATGTGATGCTAAACTATGCAGGTCCAGGAGCAGCACCAGCTGTATCATCCAGGTTGCACAGCATGGTGACAATCTGATTGCCCCAGAGCTCCCCTGAGAGGCAGTTCCAACAAGCCACTTTCAGAAGCAGGCTATGAACTTGAACAATGATATTGAGCAAGAAAATATTTCAAATACTTGTTACAGAGAGATCACTGAACCTCAATTCTGGCCCAGTATATAGAGGTAATGGCAGCAACTGTACTTTTGCTATTTTGCAGATTACAGGGGACGCAGCTCATTGAAACAGTGTGAGACAATCTCACAATTCACTACCAGCACAAAGGGTAGATCCTCTCTAAACACACACACACCTTCTTCTGCCTCAGCCCTCTAGACTGTGTGCAACCACCATTTAATACTGGACCTTGTTTGGACTGACTCAGTTCACTGGCTCAATCAAAAACTAAAATCAAGAGTTGTAAACTGCCTGTTTAGCCAGTGGATAAATCAGCCCACATGAAAGGCCCAAACCTATCTGAACTAGTGGAAGGAAGAGGGCTGGATGAATGTAGATGGGTACAGGAGTGGGAAAAGGAGACAGAAGAGGGTATAGGAGAGAGCTCCCCAGCAAGCCATTAGGCATCACTGTAAGCTAAAACCATACCAATGAGGTGCCCTAGTCCGTTCATTTCAGCATTAAAAGAAAGATCTGGTTCTCTGCAAATGTACCATGGTATTAGGTGGAATTCAAGCAATCTTTTGGTTATTGGTTGAACTTTCAGGATTATTTTAAGAGAGCCTGTGAGGTCTGCAAATGTCAAGAGCTCTGGACTTCAAAACTTGTCAGATCTGAAAGCTGGACAGCTGCAGTACAGTTCATACTACCAAAGGAGAAACAAATCCTATTTTTAGTTCACCTTGTGCAAGAAATTAAGTCATTACAAAGATGAAAGAACTGGTCTTTACTAAAAATAGTATGCAAATGAGGCCATACTTTCTAACAGTTTATCTTTTCCCTTTACACTTATAGCCATGGTCAGTAGCAGACACTTTTCCTGAAAACAGATATGGCATAAACATAACTCTGTGTTGTGTCTTTTTCTAAACATTTGTGTTGTCTGCAATCATGAGGAGGAAAATTAAACAAAAAACAAAAAATAAACCCCAAACCTCAAAACTGAGTACAATGTAAAATACAAAGTGCATAAAAAGTTATTTAAATTGAAAGTAAAATACATTTGCAGCTACAGATAGTATCTTACTTTGTAGACCAAGGTCAAAATAAACATTTTAAAGATAACATATTCCTTTGGCCATGACAAGAGGTTTCCTGGTCTCTGTTGTTCTGTATCAAAATTCTCAAATTAAATGCTTAAATGGTCTCCTATGCTCTTTCTTGTCCCCCTCTACCTGAGGTGGAGCATCCAACAACATGGAGTTTTGCAACTTCAGCACTTTTTTAGCTTTTGATTGTCCATCTTTTAAAAGTGATTGAGAAAATAAAGCATATTTTTAGAGGAAATTAGTGTCAGGATGGAGAATAATGGTATTTAGCTTCATCTTGATTACACAAATTAGAATGGTCTTGTTACAAACATCTACTAATAAAACAGGGTTTGGAATAGAAATATTGACACACGCTTGTCTATAGTTCTGCTAGCAGCACCATTATAATAAGAGACTAGGATACAATGCAAAAATGAAAAAGAACATTCAGCATAGAGAAATTCTGTTGTGTTGGTTGGCTGCTGAATAGCTGCTTCAGAGATTGACAGAACAAGATGGAGCTTTTAAATGGGACAAAGGCTTAATTCAATAGAGAAGCAATACAATTAAAAAAAAATTGAATTCTATTCATTTACATGCAAGCTATTAAGTGTGTGAAAAATTATTCTTTTTTTTCCTATAATTTACAGCCTTGCGGAGAAATTTTGGTTTTGCAGTGTTTATACAATTTGCTACCATGATCTACATTTTTCTGTGACATTCAGAATTTTGCCCACTTCATTTAGAGAGCAAACAAACCAACTGAAATGGCGATCAATTCTGTGCCCCAGCTTTATCTATCCTCCTCCATTATTCTTTCTTAATTCAGTTGAGTCAAGAAATGAGTCATGGCTGTGTCATATGGCTCAGCTACTTCTGAGGACAGCTCATTCCCAAAAAGAAACACAAACTGCCCTTGTCATTCATAAGCCAAAGTGAATAGTTGTCAAGGTTTAGGGTTGGGCATTCCACTAGATGAGTGACAGATGTTCTCTATTGACACTCTCCCTTCACAAAGGGGAATAGAAAAGGAATAAAGGAGAGAGATTTATGGATTAGGAATGAAAACTTAAAACAACTTTAACGAAAATGATAATAAAATATGTCTACAAATATATACAAAACCAGTATTGAACCCAAGCCCCCAGGTGTCACTGTCACACTGATTCTGTGGAGTAGGCACTGGGGAAGTCCCATACTTCACTCAGTGGCAGACAGGAACCAAATTCAGGTGCTGGATTCTGGAACTGGATTCAGGAACACATGGATCAGGATTAGAGGCAGACCACAGTCCTCCTTGGGCACTGTGCCTTAGAGAACTTGACCCTCATGATCCTTTATACTGAATATGCCTTATATGGGATGGAATCCCTTGCTGGTCAGTTTGGGGTCCCCTGTCCTGTCCATTCCTACCTGCAGGTGTTGTTCTTTACTTTCTGCACCCCCAGTGAGGTACACAAGATTTAGCAGTGACCTTGGTCTGCATACCAGTCCTTGAACCTGTAAACAGTTACCACTGCTTTAAGCAGACACTGTCTACAAAAATGTGCCATTAATTTCAGAAAATGCTTTTACAAGAAACTGAATTGAAAAGTAAAATCACTGAACAGAATTAGTTCTGTTCTAACTCAAACCATGACAATAGCAAAATATGAAGAATCACATCTTTCTACCAATGTTTCACTGAGAACACTTCCTGAGATATCAATATATACCTACACTGAAGAACAAGTTTTCTCCAGACTTCTCTATTCTCTGTGGAACTTTCTTTTAAATTGGTGTTCAGGTATCTTGAACCATTTCTACCCATTCTCTGTATTTCGCTTTTAGTTATTTATGGTAGATTCTATATACTAATGAAATAATTGTATTTTTTGCCTCTGATGTCAACAGCAAAGAGTCAGGTCTTCAGTGAAGCAAACTACTCTAAATTCATTTCCTTGAATTGTCACCAGTGCTCATACATATAATGCTGAGCTAGATTAGAAGAAGGGATTGAAATAAATAGGAGGAAGAAATATACAGGAAATTATGTATTTCTAGGACTAGGAAGCAGGCAATTTTCGTTTTCAATGAGAGCACCACGAAAGAAATGGATGTTGTCACTGAAATAAATGTAGCACATAGTCCCTCGCAAGGCTTCGGGTCTTTGTGAGACAGATCAGTATGATCAAATAGAGGACCTTGGTGATTTTACAGGTATAAACTTATGCCCTTCACACTTACATTCAGGCTTATATCATTATCAAAAGAGATAAAGCAGCAGCAAAGGAAACAGGATTAACCATGAAAGTCATTAGATTTTAAATTACCGAAGTAAATAAACTTCCTGCACAGTGATCCAGAATATGTAACTTTGCTTTAAAAACTGTTAATACAGAAAACTTATCAGTCATTTTAAAACTTTCTTCCACCATGCCCAGAGTAAATACAAAGTACAATAGGCTGATACCCACAGCTCTGAATCAGAGACTCATGTGTA
>JAOEGS010009968.1:0-11234 GCA_025447755.1 Corythornis vintsioides | reverse complement strand
TTACTCTCTAAATTTATAAGACAAAAGTGGCATCATCACTATGGTCTCTTTTTACCCTTCAAAGAATCATTTGGTTGAGTGGAACTGTTTAAAGTTTAAATATAATTTATAAATGTAAATATAATATTAGAAATAGAAATCTAATTTTTTTTTAATAACTGATAATTATAATGATCTCATGTAACCTTTTCATTGGAGTATTCCTCGTAAGCAGTTGAGTTTTCAGGAGGTCTCCTGTGCTGGTTTGTGGTGGGGAGGTGGCTGGAGTCAGGCTGTACCCCAGCATCTCCCTGCCAGCCCAGTGGCAGTCGTGTCTCAGGCAGCTGGCTGGTTACTCCCACTCTGTTTTCTTGCCTTTTTTTTTCTTACCCTAAATCTAACCATCAGCTGCTTCTGCAGATGAAAGTACTGTCATTTTATTCCTATCAACTTGGAAACTTCAGTGGCTTCGACTTGACTTTAAAGTCCTACTTTACAATGAATATTTCCCCGGAGCAAAGGAGCAGAATCAATCCCCCAGCATTAGCCAAAACAGGAGCTGGTATCTGTAACTGGGGTAAAAGCAATTCTCTGGCAATCCAGGCTAATGAAGTTTTCTCTGTGAATTGCCACAGAGGTTTTTATGACAGAAGGGAGACTGGTATTTCCACTGCTGAAGTCTAAAAAAGTGCTTTCTGTACCAGCCTCAACTCAGCCCTTATTGAAGTGACAAAAGCAAGTCAATGATCACAAGATATAAACGTGTCTTTGGAACCTGCTAACTGAAAATCACTCCCCCGAAGCTGCAAGGTTTAGTGAATAAAACATGTCATGTTATTTTCTTTTCCCAGCACCACTGAGACAGAAGAATTGACTGGAAAGTTGCATCTTACACTGATGAGCTTTGGAAAGCTATCACAGGCTAGGTTAGGAGAGACACACTTCTTTCAGTGAAATTAATTAAGATATTTGCTTTTGAGAATATGATCTTAGCTTCTCAATGTCATGATGAGGCACAGAAATACTTAAATCAGTGAGAATCAGAGATTCTTCATTATTATCACCAAAAATAGCACTGTGGGCAGGAGGAAAGGTGAGAGGGGAAGCACAAAGCATCTATTATTCTTATTTTCCAATTCCAAACTTATTTAAATCAGTGTAGGTTGGCAGTCCTGTGGAAGGCTGAGGAGTTAGGCCAGTTTTATTGTAGTCTGGGAGAGAACTGGGTACTAATTTGCCCAGAGAAGCATATCAGCTGCAATAAGACTGCAGGACTTGTTACAACTGTGGAAAACCAAATATCATTAGCTTCCCCTCATTTATTTTACTGTTAGGCTTGCAGCTTTTGTGTGGAAGTGGCACACATGGAAGTAAAAACAGTCTGCTTGAGTCCTGTACTGCTCTGTGGCAGCACTGGCAAAAACTGAGGGTGCAGATTGCCTTGGTTAAAGGTAAACTGCCAGCCACAGTTCTCCTCAGAAGAGAAAATGCCTTTTTCCCCGTGTACTTCTGTGAATATATTTATTGTGAGGTGGAATATGCAGCTGGAAAAGAGAGAATGGAATTGGCATTATGATGCACTTTTACATAGGCTTTTAATTAGCAATTATCCAAACATTTCCAATGGATATGTGGAGGTCAGAAGTCTCCCTGTTCCTTAGATCCATAGAGAGGGTGTCATCTTTATTTATTCTCATGGAGAATCACATCAGAGAGTCATGGAATGGTTTGGGTGGGAAGGCACCTTAGACATCCAACTCCCTGCAATGGGCAGGGACATCTCCCACTAGAGCAGGTTGGTCCGAGCCCACCAACCAGCTCTGAAGAGCTCCAGGGAGCTCCCTGGGCACTTTGTCACAGTGCCTCACAGTGAAGAACTTCCCTACATCCAATCTCCATCTGCCCCTTCCAGTCTGAAGCCATTGCCCCCATCCTATCACTGCATAAAACCCCTCCCCAGCTTCCCTGTAGCCCCTCCAGGCACTGGCAGGTGCTCTAAGGTCTCCCTGGAGCCTTCTCCAGGCTGAACAGCCCCAGCTCCCCCAGCCTGTCCTTACAGGAGAGTTGCTCCAGCCTCTGAGCATCTTCGTGTCCCTCCTCTGGCCCTGCTCCCTCCCATGGGTCCAATCCTTCCCTGTGCTGGGGGCTCCAGAGCTGGATGCAGTGCTCCAGGTGGGTTCTCCCTCCCACAACCTTGTCCCACGGGTCTTTTGGTGCAGCCCAGCATTTGAATGTTTTTGTGGGCTACAAACACACATGGATATTGAGCTTGTCATCAGCCAGCATCCCAAAATCCTTCTCTGCAGGGATACTGTGAATCCCTCTGTCACCCAGACCGTGCTGGGGGGTAGGTTTTCTGACTGGGATTGCCATCAGGAGATAACCAGTACACACATCATCTCCAGAAAATAGCATTTTACCTTTGTCTAAATCTGACAGCTTCCCTCATCCCCATTATTTTTGCACCTCACCAGCTTTTTGCCATTACCTGTGGATTGCTGCTGAGTGGCTGGAACTGTGGCTAAAGCTTTGCTTGTAGCACCAGGTTTGAGTGTTGTGCAGAAGGAGCACTCAGCACCCTGCAGACAGAGATATTCAATCACTGGAGAGCAAATCCTCCTGTCTTAGCAATAAGCAAAGCAAACAGTGGCTGTACAGACAGCTGTAATGAACACACCCAGAGGAATTCTCAGCTCCTGCTCTAACAAAAGTGGAGTTGGTTTCTCCTCTGTCTTACAACTCGCCCTGTTGTACATGTTGTGTAATAAGAGTCTCTGTTTTTCCTTCACTGAGCAGCCTGGCAGGGCAAAGTTTCAACATGGCAATGGCAGGAGCTGCCCAAAAGGGTGACAAATCTCACCTCCAGACCTTGGATTTGGGCATCACCTCCAAATCCTCACAGAATCATTATGGCTGCAAAGGACCTCCAGGGTCTTCAGGTCATCACACCTGAAGAAGAAAACACCCCGTGTTCTTTGTAGGGAACCCAGGGAGAAAACAGCAATATCACAAAAGGGAATTTCAGATGGTAGCAAAGTGAGTATGATCCAGGGTGAGTTTTTTTCAGACTTCTGTATAATACCTACCCCAAACTGCTGATATATTTATACTGCAGTATATAATCCCTGTCTCAGGGACAACATTTAAATTAGTGTATTTTTAATCAGCTATTCATCAGTCTTAAAACTGCAAATGAGGCTGCAGGTTTTATGGAATGCAGTTTCTATTCAGAAGATAAGGATATTCATTTTAATTGCACAGGAGCAAGGTACTGACACTGATTCCCCCCCCCACAAACACGAGCTGTGTGATTTGCCCTGCAGAGCTCACACAACCATCCCCCCATCTCTACTTATTGCTGATTCTGAGGATGTCCCCAGTCTAATAACGCTTTTGTAGAGGACCATTTCCTGCAATCAATCACGGCACCTTCCAGCAACCTGCTCTGCCATTTATTAAGCACTAAACAAATGGTCCAGAGCAGGTAAATGGCTGTTTCTGAGGCCAGCACTGATAATTCAGAGCAAGATAAGGAATTAGCTCCTCATCCTCTGGTGATGTACATGATCATTAAGAGCATAACGAGCTGCTAAGCGATGGGGTCAGTGCAGAAGATGCAGAGGCCACAGAGCATCTTTTTGCCACAGTGACCACCCGCTGGGGTCCTTCCCTAAAGGAGGTTCCTCTAAAGGCCTCGGGTCACCTTTGGTGTCGTTTGCCTTTATGCCACCCACAGAGCTTTTGCAAAAAGCCTGCCTGCCTTTGTCTCAGCAAAGCAGGTAATTAGCTGCACAGCAGCTGCACAGCAGCTGCACCTTAGCTGGAGCAGCTCTGCCCTCCCCAGCTCTGCCCTCCCCAGCTCTGCCCTCCTCAGCTCTGCCCTCCCCAGCTCTGCCCTCCCCAGCTCTGCACAGGCACAAGGCATTGCTAAGGGGCTCAGCTGCCTTTGCTGGGGTTCAGCTGATCTCTAAGGGTACCCCCCAAGTCTCTTTGTTTCCAGAGGTCAGAGGCTTATTGCTGCAGCAGGGGCAGCCTGGCAGGTGTTAGACACAACCTCTGCAGAGAAAGGGCAGGGCAGAAGCACTCACCATGCCGAGGTCATGGGCAATTTGTGCTTTTAAACTGGCTGCAGGAGAGCACTCCAGCTGTGGCAAGATCCTACTGGGTCTCCTGTCCCAACAGCATCAGGGAATCTCTGAGAGTAAAGGCACTTTAATGGATTTAATCCATTATTTGAGCACTGAGGGGTGCTCGGGCACTGGCTCCCCAGGGCTCTGGGCATGGCACCAATCCTGACACAGCTCCACGAGTGTCTGGGTGAAGGTCTTAGATGGGTTAGTTTGAGGTAGTCAGTCCTGTGAGGAGCAGGGAGTTGGACTGGATGATCATTATGGGTCCCTTCCAACCAGAAATATTCTATGACCCTCTTATTGTAGGATAATAAAAGAGTTGCAATGGTTATTGGGTATGAGTTGTATACACGTCAGCTCTACACTACCAATGGCACTTGTATTTATAATCACTTATTTGCCTATTAAGTGACACAGATGAACAATAAGATTTTGGTCTCATTTAAATGGATGTAAAATCAGTATAACTTTTTAGAGGAGCTCCTTGAATGATTTATATTGTTCCCCCCACAGACAGATCAAATCAGACCTCGGAATTTTTGGTGATGCTTTCAGTTAATATAGATTCCCTCAAAAGAAATGTATGAAACATCTCTGTGTAATTTCTACTTTAGATTTGCAGGACAAACTCAGACCTCAAGGCAGCTTTTCAGGTGATTTGACATGGGTGATGAACCTTTGGAGTGAACTGGCCAGTTTATGGGTTGGAATCAAAATAATTTTTTTATGAAGGCTACTGACATTTGGCAGCTCACCCGAGTTCTGCTCTGAGATGTTGGAACATGAAGTAAAATTCATGGGTTGTGAACCTGTGAAAGCTCAGGGTGAGAAAGAAAGATTTTACAGCTGAGAAAATGTTCTCCTTTTTTTTGGTATATCACCTGTAGAGGGTTTTAATAAGTGAAAAGAAAATCTTCCAAACGACATAAACCCAGCTATGGCTGCCCCCCTCTTGGATGTGGCCAAGGCCAGCTGGGATGGGGCTTTGAGCAGCCTGCTCTAGTGGAGATGTCCTTGCCCAGGCCACTGGGGTGGGAGCTGGATGAGCTCTAAGGTCTCTTCCAGCCCAAACCATGTCTCTGAAAATGAGCAGAGGTGGAAAGTTTCATGGGATCCATGGAGTAGGAACATATTTCCTTGGTGAAATGGGTGGCATGTGCCATCATGAGGCTGAAATCCTAGTGCCAAACACTCGTTTAACACATCCATAAACAGAGCAGAAAGGAACAATAAATGTTTCCTTTTGTCAGCTTTGCACCTCACCAAATAAACCCAACATTACCATCTGGACACCTTCCCCTGACAGCATCCTTAGCTTTCTTCAGACACTTCCTCACCTTGGTCTCAGATACCCCCCGAGGGAGACCTTGCAGAGTGTGCACACCATGAATCCCAGCACCATCACCTCTCCTTACAGCTAGAAATGACTTCCCAATGTCCAACCTAAACCTCATCTCCCCCCTACTTCACTCATACACTTGAGATCTCTCATTTGCTATTTCCCAGAGCACCACAACCCCAAACCATTTGAGCTGGCCTGGAATATATGCAATAAATCTTGTCACTTGGCCACCGAATGAAGGATGACTGCTCTTTATGTGCTGAAATGGAAATGCAAAGCTCCACGCTTCTGTCTGTGCCTGCTGTGTCTCTGCAAGGCTTCCAGCACTGCTTCCCACCGTGGCCATCAGCCTGACACGTGGCAAAGCCTCCACATGCCTCAGAAGAGCAGAATGCAGTGGTTTCTGACACACAGAGCTCTGTTTGTGGCAGGTGTGGCCGTTACACCCCACAGAAGCCTGCAGTCTGATTTACAGGGGAGGGATTCCATTTCAAGGCTTGTTTGTGTCATTTCTGCCTGTGGCTCTTCTATTGTGTTAAGTCTGAGATTTACCTCTGAAGCCCTGGGAGGCAGCAAATGTCCCCTGTTACCTGTAATTAGCAGGAGAAAGCTCTTTTATGGTGGTTCCCAGGCACAACTTCAGTATATAGAATAGTAATTCTATTTGGAAAATCACCTTCCTTGCCAAGTTTTCGTGTGCTCAGTGTAATTCCAGTTTGCAGGGTTTATCTCAGACGTGTGGAGTGAGTGATCAGCTGCTTAGGTAGCTCAGAGATCCCAAGAAGATGCCTCTCTGAATCCACTCATCTCGATTAACCACACCAAGGACAGGAGTTTGACAGAGCCAAACAGAATATTCAGATTACTTTGTGTTTGTTGATTTAAAACGTTCTTGTTTGCATGATGAATTATACTTTTAAAATGATTTGAAACTTTCCAAACCATAGATTCAGAATTGGAAGGGAGCTCCAGAGCTCACCCAGCCCAACCCCTGCTGAGAGCAGGGCCATCTCAGCTAGAGCAGGGTGCTCAGAGCCTCCTCAACCCACCTGGAATATCTCCAGAGATGGGGCCTCCACCACCTCAAATTTACTTCTCTGCAGTCCTTTAATTAGAAAAGCTGAAACACAAGATGTCTATTGGCTGTTACCTGCAAGCTCACAGGGAAATGCAGAGCAGAGACCTTTTGCAGTCCTAACTATTGTCATCAAGAAGAAATCCTGTGCGATGCAAAGCAAAAGGCAAAGAACTTGAGATATTATTTATGCTTCAACAGCAGGACATTCCAGCAGACTCATGGTATTTAAACACTCCCTTGTGCCTCAAGGAGTGCCCTGAATTTCATCAGCATCATTAAAATGCTTTCAGCAGTAGTTCCAGGAGTTAACTCCATTAACCAGCCTGTTTTAGTACATGGATGGTTTATGTGCACGTAAAACAAGTTTCAGTTGGTAACCCTCTGCTGATAGTTGGTAAGCAGCCTCTAAACAAACACAGGCTCTACAGTGAGGCTCTAATAACTGAGGATAATTTGTCTCAAGCCCCTGCATTCCTGCAGTACATGTCAGGTGCCTGGTAGGTGATTCACAGCTTGCTGACTGGAATGGAAGAGAGCCCCTGGGTTACTGGAGCTGATAAATAACACTGCAGCTCTGTGCTGTGAAGTGCTGTGAGGTAAGAGTGACACAATCAGCTCTTCTTTGTTCCTGATGCACAACGATTGAGCACTGACTGCTCACACAAGGAGACACCTTCCCCTCCTGAAGGGCTGGGTGGTCAGGTTTACCACAGACCTGTCCCTAACCAGCCCTGGGCACAGAGCCACCACTGATGAGAAGCAACTTCAGTGCAAAAAGGGAAAATATTTTTCCTTTCTGGTTGAAAAGATGGGCAGAGGCTGAACTTCCAGACTCAGAAATGAAGAGCTAAAGCCTAAATATTCCAGCAAATCTGTTGGATAGGACAGTTGGAAAGCAGGCAGTGGGGATGTTCCAGAGTGAACTGCAGGTACAGTGAAGATTGAGACAAAATCAGAAAGGGACCAACAGCAGCATTGGAACAACTCATTCTTCAGCCAAAATACACACTTACTTCTTATGACAGACTTATCATATATTATATAAATCAGCATCAAGCTGAGGAGTGGCAGCTGTGTCTGGAAATCTTCCTAGTGCAAACAAATGTGCACACCCCAATTTGTCAGGCTGCCTAAATGTGTGAATTTTGTCATTTCTGACAAAAACCTACCTGCTGTCCCTCTGTTTCCTTAGTGAGCAGAACAAACCCACCCTGATTGTTTTAAGGAAGACTTTATCTTCTCATTGATCTTGGTGCTTCTGGATGTTTTCATCTGAAGGGGCAGATAAGGATTGCACTAATAACAACATCAAGATGCTTGGAGGATTAGATTGGAGACTGTAGCCTTGCAATTCGCCTCCTTCAACTGCTGTCATCTTTTCTGTCTTCTTACAGAAACTTTTCCATTTCTTTAAGCATTTTTCTAATCTCTCTCTCTGCTGACATTCAGAATAGCAGCTGTCATGGCATCTCACCTGCAGCCAGCATGGTTTATAGTGCTGTACGACACAGGAAAACTTGTGTTACTGTAGAAAACAACAGCAGTTGTACAGTGGATGTGTTTCCTCTGAGATGATCCAGGACAACACCACTGGATCAGCCCACAAATTGTCTTTCCATTCCATGGAAAAGCCAAATGCCAGATGTGCTTCACATGACAGTAAAATAAGGCACCATCATCCCTAAGGAGTGGAGTTTCCATGTCCCTAACATCTCAGACCACAGGCTGTCACTCGGATCCACTTAGGCAGTCAAATAATACAACAGTGAAATGAGAACTCCTTCATGTTGGAACATCTTTCAGGATGAAAATGAATAGCCAAGAGCTGCTGCCAGTCCACAGAGGGTAGAATTCTTCTCCAGAATCTCAGCAGTGCCACCTCCCACTTGGCACAGAGATGGAAGCTCTGCTGTTGTCATTGCCATAACCATGGCAGAGCAGGGGGGCTCTGCTCTGATTTCTTACTATTTTACATTTGTTTTACTCTTCCACTCCTCTCACATCATGGGTTGGATCCTCCTGCACATTGCTGCCATACTTGACTGCTCCTCAGCTGCTTCTGCACCTCTTTGCCTGCTTCAGGAGCCAACAGAAAGCCTCCTGGGCTGATTAACACACACACTACTAATATTCCAGGCTTAGCAACAAACTGGCATGGATGGTCCCCAGCTGAGGTCAAGGTTAAATGGATCCTCTGGAGATGTCTGCCTCTCAAACCATTTCTTGTCAGCTGGAAAGACAATATCTTGCTGCTCAAAAAGCTGCAGATGTCACCAAGCAAGGGAAATGAGCCTGCTGCAGTGCATATTTCTACTGTTACCCCTTCCAAGACTTCACAGATCCACACCCTGTGTTACTTCAACTCAGTACTTCCCCGTGAGCACAGAAAGATCTGCAGGGATTTCCAAAGTAAGCTTAATTTCATTTCTTACACCAGCCTTGTATCTTGCATTACTGAAGAAGTCAAAACACAATTCACTAGAGCAGAAAGCTGGGAGAGGAAAGGATTTTGTCTTCCAGTGCTACTGACAAAGGGCTTAGATCAGCAGCAAATATTTTGCCAGAGTATCCTGCTTCCCAAGGAAAGCTTTAAAGAGCACAGCTCAGCCAGGGGATACTACTGTGATGTAGTGGGGTTATATTCTACCTTTAGGGCTTCATCCATCAGAGCAGATCCTCAGACCATTTCTCAGGTGCTGTGGACTAAATCTCCCTCTAAATAACATTCCAGTAAATATGAAATAGTTCCAGTGTTGCCACTGTAGGAAATCTAGCAGCAGCAAAAAGCACAAGGCAATTTGTCTTTTCCTCAGAGTAAACTTAGAAGGAGTTACAGTGAGTGTGGAATTACCTGTCTCCATGCTCAGCAGGCACACCTGGGGAACACCTTCAGTGTGGCCACATGGCTGTGAGTTTCCCAGTCCCAGTAAGCTCTGAGGGATTTCTCTTGACACCAGGCCCTGGTGGTGTGCCAGAGCTCAGCTCAAGCCTTACCCTGGCTGAAGAGAAGGGAGCAGAGAGGGCTGAGTTCAGAGGAGAAGGGAGCAGAGAGGGCTGAGTTCAGAGGAGAAGGGAGCAGAGAGGGCTGGGTTCAGAGGAGAAGGGAGCAGAGAGGGCTGGGTTCAGAGGAGAAGGGAGCAGAGAAGGCTGGGTTCAGAGGAGAAGGGAGCAGAGAAGGCTGGGTTCAGAGCAGCAATGTTCAGGAGCTGTCACATTGCTCCTTCCATCAAGCATCACTGGCTCCTGCAGACAGACCTACTGCAGACAGACAGACAGACCTGAGAAGCCACAGCTTGGTTTTTAACCTGCATTCATTCCAACTTCCAGAGGTCTCCTGTAGCTGAGCAATTTGCTGCTTCCCCATGGTTGCCTGGATACTTGTCCTGGAGGACCTGGCTGATTAAAGTGTGGTTGCAATTTGGTGATTTGAAGACCCTGATCTGTCATCTAGGTACAGAAATCCTCAGCAAGGAAAGTGATTTGTCAAGTGCCTGCTGCAGTGACACAGTCACCCACAGGAAAACCCAGTGACTGACAAGTTCTCCTCTGGTGTTGATACACATGGGGCACCTGAAATGAAGTTTGGTGGCATTAACTCACCAAAGCTGCATGGTTTTGGGGCACTCTCCATTCTTGCTCCTGTTGAATGTGCAGCTCAATGGCTGCTTCTGGAGGCAGGTGCCAAGCTTTCCCAGTGGGAAAGATCACAGGACAATCAGCAGGTTGTGAGCCTGTTTTCTCAGGGCTGTCACAAGTTCCACTCGTGCTATAATGCTGGGAGAGGAGCTGCAATAAGCACACCGAGGTGGGAGCAGCACTGGGTTTGTTTGGGGTTTCAGATCATTCAGAAACAGCAATATTTCCTTCTGCTTGGTCAGTGCTTGTGGCCCCCTTTGCTGTCTCCTGTGGAAAAACAGGGGAAAATTATCCAGAATTGGAGTCCAATAAATTAATAACCAGCATGCCATGAGTTATCTAAAAACTGCACGAATTTCCATCTCACCTCTAGGAAAACTTTCCTGCTGCAAATTTAGGCACAATGATTAAAATATTGTGAAAATATTCAGTCTCCAGAAACTGAAAATACACTTAATAATGTGTTTCCAGTCAGTTTAGTTACAGCTTCTTGTGAGGAACTGAGACTATTGTAATCTGGCTGTTCACCTGAATAACATACTTTGGGGGTCATTTCTGTTTTCCTTGGAATAGAGAGTGTTACATCTATTGACAGCAATGGTTAAAATTCTCTGAAGTCTTTCATTATATCTCCCTTAATTTTTCATTAACCACGACTTTTGGAAAGCCTTTGAATTTATTTTTTTCCCCCAGCACTCATTGAGCTGCTTCTGAACTACAGCAAGGCAAAGAAAACGTCCTTCTCGTCTCAGTAAATTTTAAGGTGTCTTCTTTGCTCCTTTGTAACTGGAAAATGCAGGATTGTGACAAATCAGAGCTGCCGAGGCCATCAGCTCTCCATTCTTCCCCAGCAATGCCTGATGGATGTGCATGATTGCAGCACATTATGGCACGCAGGCTTGAGGACATGCAAAAAAGATGGCTTTGTTAGGAACAATGTGGCACGGCTGGGTTACTGGCTCTCAGAAACTCAGGGTCAGGTTCAGTTTCTCATTTGCTCAGTTCCAGGACTTTCACTTTTGTTCCATTTTAGAGCTATGAAATTATATATGAAAAAAACCCTAAATAT
>JAOEGS010009965.1:3415-19391 GCA_025447755.1 Corythornis vintsioides | reverse complement strand
CCTTGGGGGACTCCACTAGTCACAGGCCTCCAGCCAGACTCTGCTCCACTGACCACAACTCTCCGAGATCTGTTCTTCAACCACTTCCCAATCCACCTTATTACACTGTAACTAAACCCACACTTCTCAAGCTTTGCTGTGAGGATCCCATGAGATACTGTATCAAAAGCCTTGCTGAAGTCAAGGTATCTTACTACACTCAGGTGAAGCAGAGATTCCAAATAATGCAAGGAGATAAAATAAATAAAGAAAGAATAGGACTTAGTAACTCATGGAAAAGACTTTCCTTATATTGATGTAACTCCTGTGACTCATTTTTTCTCTTTTTTTTCCCCCTCTCTTTTTCCCCATTCACAAACCAGAGTGGCCACTTTTCTAACTGCAGGTCTAAAGGACAGCAAGCTAAGGAATTAAAAGAAATCATCACAGAAAATTCATATGAGCAAATCAAAAGCATAAAAATATTCCAGTAGTGACTTTAACCACAGCTTATATTTTTGTTTTTAAATTAGCATTCACTTTTATTTGTTAGAAATATTTTTAAAGTGTCTGGAGAAAACCAATTGATAACATCACTGATAACCTGTATGATAAAAGTCACCTTTCTTGCAAAAGAAAACCCTGTGGCATGACTCCAGATTTACTAACTTATAACAAAGACATTAATTCCAAAACTTGCCATGTGAACCATCAGAAGCACCTGACCATATTAACAAGAAAGTACAGAGTTCTTAACCCACTGATGCTACAACCTGTCTATTTCTCTAGTTCACTAGATTCCACACCAAATAACTAATAGTGACAGCAGTACTTGTGTAATTTGGAGAATGTAGCATAGCTGTACAGGCACCCAAAAAAACCCACTGCTTGTGCAGTTATCAGAAGTGGCTAGAGGACAGAGCCCAGAGAGTTGTGGTCAGTGGAGAAGAGTCTAGCTGGAGGCCTGTGACTAGTGGTGTTCCCCAAGGGTCAGTGCTGGGTCCAATATTATTCAATATATTCATCAATGACCTGGATGAGGGGATAGAGAGCACCCTCGGCAAGTTTGCTGATGACACCATACTGGGAGAAGTGGAAGACACAGCAGCAGGCTGTGCTGCCATCCAGAGAGACTTGGACAGACTGGAGAGCTGGGCAGGGAGAAATTGAATGCAATTTAACAAGAGCAAGTGTAAGGTGCTGCATCTGGGTAAGAACAACCCCATGTATCAGTACAGGCTGGGGGCTGAAGTATTAGAGAGCAGCTCTGGAGAAAGAGACCTGGGGGTCCTGGTGGACAGGGGGATGACCATGAGCCAACATGGTTGGACTGGATGATCTTCTAGGTCCCTTCCAACCCCTAACATTCTGGGATTCTGATTCTGTGACACAAGAAGTCAAAACAACTTCAGCAGAGAGCTGCCAAAACACAGTTTGTAGTGAAGAGTCTGCTGACAGATAGGACACAGAAGCTATAAATATGATGAATTCTAAACACATTCAGAAAATGTCACTGTGTCTCAATCTTAAGATACAGTCACTCAGACTCCTGCTGGTTTTGGCTGATCCAAGAAAAGATACCTTGATTCATTTGCACAAGATAAAGTTTACAGACCATACTCTATGCAAAAACGTCACTTACTAGTTCTTCTCCACTGATACAGATTTATTTTTTTTTTGCACTTCCAGCAGCCCTTTAATTAAGAGCTACAAAACTTGGACTGCATAAAATAGCCCTTGGAGAATCTCCCAGCAATTTCTTGTTGTAGTTTATAGTATCAAATACTTTTTCTACCAATGACTGCAGCTTGCTGGGCTGTCGATTACTGCCGTAGCAGATTCAGTGCCCCTAGGTTTTCTCTAGAAACTCTGACAATTCAATCTGAGGACTTCCACCAATCCTCAGGGAGTTGATCCCTTGACTTTGATTGAATCATAAATCAGACACCTTGTTCCAACAGGCTCCTTTGTAAATTGTATTACCAATTTCCAACTATGAGACAGGCTCCTGTTACAGTTAGCACAGTTATTTGCTAAGGTTAACCCCTTGTTTTGGTTTAGCATTTAAATGTTTAAAGAAAAAACCTCCAACAACCAAACTGATGAAACAATACCTGAAACACATGTCCATACAAAGTCAAACTCTGAAACTGAGGTTCAGTCTTTATGCTTTATTGTAACATGTAAAGCACAAAGGCTGCCACCAATCAGAAAACATTATGAGGTACCTCCTTATTTTTTTCCTGCAGAGCAGCCCTGACAGAGAAAAGCTCCTGCTCTCGAGCACTCAGACAAGTTTCCAAAGCCCGGGTCTGTCCTTCCCATTCCATTTTCTTATGAGCCACCATAATGTCAATCTGCTTCATCAGCTCTTGCAGCTCAGCCTCACAAGAAGTCAAGAACCCACCACTACAAGGGAAAGAGTTTGAAGTTACAGAGTTGGCACCACACAACACAGGTCCAGTGTGCCATACCAACAAAGCCATAAGAAAAAAATGACCTGCACCAAGGGACCAATTCTGCACATGCAAGTGCTCAAATTAGTTTGTCAGGAAGCAGACTTAACTCTACACATTCAGCCCATTCTCTAAAGCAGGATCTCAAGTGGAGTGTTTACATCATTGGGTGGAGATCTACCTTTGGCAATAAGCAATAAAGAATACTTGTGAAATCCCAGTGAGGACAAATGACATGCCCATATTAAATTCAGTGGGTTTTGTCTTCTATACAGAGAACCATTATAAGCACCTATAAACATTTATCCCTTTGTCTCAGCATTACCATGTGTTTTAGCCATACTTTGCATTTGCCTTTATTGTTGTCCAGGCAGAGGCATTTTATACCATGTTTCAGTCACAAGAGAAATCTTACAGCCAGGCTATTAGCTCTTGAAAACATAAGTTTATCACAAATATAGACAAACCCACTAGGTAGAGGGGGTTGGATGACAACACGATAATGAAGAATAAAACATTCCCAATCCACTGAGGAGAGCATGCTCCCTAACGATGCTGCAGAATCTAATTGGTGCAGTAATTACTGAGGCCAATTCAACTAACTCCTTCAAAACTACACAAGCTGCTAAGACAAAGATAATATTAAGGCTTGCAAGATACTGCCCTAGAGGGCAGTGAACTCCATGATGATCTGTACCCCTTTAATTTGACTGTCAAAGATGAAGCTCTGAAAAGAAATGGAAATCAATTGGTTAAGGAACTGAAATTTTCCTGTTTCCCCCAGGGCATATGCACACTTCACAACTTGGAAGTTTTTCTATAGGAAAGAAATGCTTCTTAAAGGAGCCAAAATAAGTTAAATTTGAAGTTGACCCTGTCCTGTGAGTTAACCAAAAATTAGCAGCTCTTATGCAGAGGAAGACCATTTCTGTTTCAGCATCTGCTAACATAAAGCTAAGTCTAAACTTGAATTCTGCAAGGAGTTCTCTGTAGAAGATAAGGTATCAGTAAACTTAAGTCACATTCTCAAAAATGATTATGAGAATGACATAAGTGACTTTTGCTTTGATTGTTTAACATATAAAACATTTTTCTCCATTATTGGCACTACACTTGGGGATCCAAAGCCTAGATACTGTCACCTAAGACAGCCTTAAGGATTCTTCAGAGATGAATGAGACTTTATAGTTTCAACACGAGCAGGAAATAATCAGATAAATTAATAAAAAACAGACAAATTAATGTTTCATGAGCCTTGCAAGGCTGTTACAAAAAATAATATTCAAACCTTTAATTATTACTGCTCCTGGTGTTAGATGGTAAGAAGGGTTACATCAAAAACAACAAAAAGAGGTAAAGTTTTCAGGAAGACATAAAACTAAATTTCTAACAATTAACACTGTAACATCTGACACAGTATTATTGCAAAGCCAGTTCACCCAGTGACTGTTCCTCCACTAGCTAAAGACCTCTACATACTGAATTTGCCCACCAGCATGTAGTAGTGAACAAATTCCATCATGTTTATTTAAGCAAGGGAAGCTTAGTCTGATGCAGAGGATTTTATTCTGAATAAGAGAAAAAGTTAATACTTAAATTATTTGGAATGACTGATGTATACTGTTGCATACGTACCCGCCCTGCCCTTTTCTTTGTATTCCTTCCAGCAAAGCCTCCATCACCAGCTCCTGGTAGCTTTAGCACCTAGGGTAGTACACAAAGGCAGTTGTCATTCATGGGAATGCATGAACAAAGCTACTTCTCCATCCAACTGCCAACAGTACAATTACAGGTGAGGAAAACTATGGCAACCTTCATGAACTTAAAAAAAAAAAAAAAGACCCAACACAACTATTCAACACTATCAAACAGTGGTGATATAATCATGTGATTTAATAAATGGAATAATTCAAATGGCAGCAGTGAAAGAGAATCTTCACTGGGCAAACTGAACACACGGGGAATGGCAAATCTCCTGGCTCCTGGGTGTACCAAACTGCAGAGGATCAGCAACACCCTGCCAAATGGGCCAGACCAAGGTCCACTTCTGACAGGGACAAATGTCACTTCAGACAAAAACCATGAGCAGCTTGTAGCCAGTACTAGTAAGAATCTATCCATAAATCAGATCTCTCCCAGATCTCCATTACAGCTGAGGGTAAAGAGCCCACACAGCTTACAAGCACATCCAGGACACCATTGGTTCATATGGTGGTGAGACATTTTCTTTAAGACAGCACTAACTCTTTAAAAACACTGCTGGTGCCTTAAGCTATGAAAATAAGTTTACAGTAGCAATTAAAAATTACATCCTTCAAGTCACAAACAAACACACATAGAAGTTTCATATATTTGTGAAGCAAGAAATGTTTACAGTAAAAGCAAAAATGGGGAATAATAATAATAAAGCCACATCCAGATGGATGGAGCCACATCCAGAAAGCTAGAATTTATTTCAGTGGGTTCTCCATAAAACTGAGGGTCTCTGAATAAAAATGGTTTAACTGATCCAGAGGAACTACACTTTGGTTTCACTCTGTGGGAGTATTCACACAATCTTCTTCTTCCAATACATGCACTTTCACAGGTATACGTAGACAGATCCTCACAACTTATTTCCTAAAGGATTAATATGGCATAAATAATCAACAAAAGGGCAGGCAGGTCACCTAAACTTACGACTTTCAGAAACATTGACTCAGCTTTGCTTTCTTTCACTTCCATTAGAACTTCTATCTGGCTCCTACAGCATTTTACACCACCATCCAGAGATTAAAGCTCATCCCTGTATTTTAAACCACACACATACGGAAAATGTGTAATTCACCAAAGAAAAAAAAAAACCAAACCCCAACAACACAGCCTACAGTCTTTTGTCTCTCTTTGGTCCTGTCTGTGCTTAACAAAATTCAATCAGTATGCAGAACATCTTTGTTGTACTGCTGATGGTAGAGCTATGCAGATAAGCAGATCCCCAGAGTCAGCAGCTACACCTACCTACCCTGTGGGTAGCAGGGAGATTTTATTGTCCACCATAGAGAGAATGCCTGCTAAAAACTCAAAAACTGGAGACCAAGCCAGGCCCTTTATCGGCAGCTCCTTCTGTGAGAGGCTGGGATCTGGTCAACATCAAAAGCTCTAGTGCCACGAGGAGGCAGCCAGCAGCTACCCTTGCTTCTGTAAGGCTTTAAGCAGGGTCCTCAATGTAAGATGCCCGAGTCTGACAGCTCTGCGTCCTTGCCAGTTTACGCAGGTTTGGGGGAAGTGCCTTAAAATCAGACATTCCTAGCCAGTTTTATGCTACATCAGATTTGTCGATTCAATATTATATTCTGACCTCTCAAACTTTCAAATCACAATGTGCAGGTTACAGGCAACTGAGTAAAGACTCACACGGATACCACACCAGCGGAAACTGGTAACTAATAGCTATAGCTGAAGCAAGAGCTTAAAAAAAAAACCCAAACCAAAACAACGAGATAAAACGTTTGAAGCTCAATAAGGTTTAGTATCCCAACTCAAGAAAGAATAGTAGCAGTAAAGTCGAGTGGGGAAATGTGACAGTACACAGGAAGACTTAAGAAGACTGCCCGTGAGAAAAGGCTGGGGTTATTTTGTATTCACGAAGCTCTGCATGACGCAGCGGCGGGAACCACCATGAGGCGGCAGAGGTTTTGCCGGGGAAAGGAGAGTCACGGGACAGCGTCCCCTCAGCTGTGCTCACCGTAAAGCCGTCCGGACCCGCCAGAACCACTCTACTGCCTTTCGATTCCTCCCCAGTGGAAGCCTCGACGCCGCACTACCGCTTACGAGGTGTACACACAAGGCTCTCGAAAGGGAGCATTCTGACCGCAGCCCGAAATGGGGAGAAGCCCCCGACTCCCCCAGCCCGGGTACGTGGTCCAGGGACCCCGCGCCGACCGGCACCGTTCGCCGACTACGGGTCGGACCCCGCGACGGGGGCCGAAGGTCTGTGCCCACCTGGCAGGAGAACAGCAGTGGGCCGGGTCAAAGCAGGCTTGTCCCCCTCCCCTCAAGCCACTTCGCCACCGGTCACTCGATCCCTCCCTCCCTCCGTCTCTCCCTCCCTCCGTCCCTCCCTCCCTCCGTCCATCCGTCCGTCCGCTCGTTCTTTCGTTCTACCCTCCCTCCATCGCCCTCCCCATTGCCAACCTAACGGCGGATAGAAGCCACGGCCCCCACGGCGGGCGAGCTCTGCGCCTGCGCAGGGATTGCGCCTGCGCATTGCCGGCGCCGAGGCGGTGTCCCGGAGATGAGCAGGGTAGGCCGCGGGCAGCGGAGGGATGATGGGCCTCGTCAATCGGTGGGGGGGGACTCCGGGACTTCACTGGGCGAGAGGAGCGCCGGGAGTAGCAGCGAGCTGCACTGCCCCGGTTACCGTGGTTAGGATGCACTTAGGCCCGTCCCCGTGCACCCTGCCCGTTTCCGCCGAGCGCGAGCGCAGTTCTGGAGCCGGGCGGTTCCTGCACCCTCCGAGAGCCTCACGCCGCTTTGGTTTCAAATAATTCTCGAGCCGCCTGCAGCCGTCCTACGGGCAGAGTAGTCATGACAAGAAACCCCTGGAATGATGATGGTAGCTGGGGATGGAAGACAGGTCTTAATTTTCCTTTCTTTCCCCAGTTTCCTGAACTTCGGATTTTGGCAGCATTTTGCATGCCATTAAATCCTTTTTGCGCCATTAAATCCTTTGTGGTAGCTCTTTCCCAGGCTTATGAATGTTATGACGAGTTACAGCACTGATCAGGGACTGTAAGCGAGTAAGCATCAGACAAGGAACAGTTCTGTGCCAAGTTAGAGGGGACAGGGGATCTCTTGTTCAAGCTCACTAGAAAGAGACTTCTAAAGGTCAATAGCCAGAAGCACATGTACATCTCCATAATTAATAATAACTGTCTAGTTTTATATCTCTATCTCTGATGTGTATCAATTGGCACTTCAGTTTGGCGGTGTTCATTTCAGATTAATTAGTACTCCTGTGGTTAGAACCCCTTTTTAGTGGATTAGGAAAATCAAGGTTTTCCATAAAAATTGAAGCTTAATAGAAATTGGATTGAATCTGGAGCAAGCCCACAGTCCAAACTCCAGCTACTTGTCAGGGAACATGGATTGTACAAATTAGTATCTGCTTTGTGTCATGGGTTTAGTGGTACTCACCTGTTACAACCATGGACAGTGAAGTGCAACGGGATGGCAGAATCCTGGATTTGATTGATGATGCTTGGAGGGAAGATAAATTGCCTTATGAGGATGTGGCTATCCCTCTGGTAAGTGCATTGTTGCTTTCCACTTTCTGAAATTCCATCAGAAGAAGCTGAAAATTTTTCAAACCTCTTCCTAATCAGTGTTTTCCAGCTATCGTGTTGCTGTTGCGAGTTCAAGGATAGTAGTGAATGAACTGGCATCTGCAACATGACTCTTGCCTGTAGCACTGCCGCCAACATATGGCAGCTGTCTTTTCCTCCAGTGTACCAGAGAGGTGCAGCTGGGAAGAAGTTATCTCTGATTCCATAAAGCCCAGAGTTAAAGCTTCAGATCTCCCGCGCTGATGCCTTTCTTTAGCCAGTTTGAAACTACCAGAGAACACAGAGTTATCTGAGGATTTTCCCTTTTCTCTGTTACACACAACCTTGTTACCCTGGCCAGCACTGATAAAGCAGTCATGCTAAGATCCTGGGGACTAATAGGCTGCTAGTTTCTTTTAGGACAGAGACACTTCCAAATTGCCGGTGATACTACTCAAGCTTTAGCCCTTGCACCATCTTTTCAGAGAGGTCAAGGACAGCTACACACCTACAAAATCCATCAGACAAGTTTTCCTGCCAAGATTTGGGCTTGAGGGAATGAGAACTGTGATTCTCAGATACACGAGCTCAAACCACCCTTTGCTTGGGATGACCTTTGTCAGTCAGGCTGAATGTTATAAACTAGTTCATTGCTGACATTTGCCTTCACCCTGTGTCCAGACATTACTATTTATTTCCTTACAGCCATCTCTTGAGCTACTTACAGTCACATACAGATGGCAGCCTCAGAGCAGGGAGCCTCACCAACTAGCGAAAGAAAGGCCTGGCTGTGGATGTAAAGATTCCCAGGGATGGGATTGGCTCTGATCACATAGGGAATACAGAAGACTTAGTGACATTGTAAAGGAGCAAACAGAATGGCTGTAAAGTGGTATTTGAGCCTGTCCTGAGTATCTGATCATTCAAGAAGTTAATATGAACTCAAATGGGCTCAAATCATATGCTGTTTTCAAACCTAAAAGAAATTTAATAAAAAAAAAATTACCTCATGGTGGGATTTCCAGAGATCTAGAACTCAGAATGTCCAAATGTTATCTGGCAGAATAACATGCACTCTGTATGACTGCAACAGTATAGCACCCAGAGAACACCTACTATAAGGAAGGAAGGAAAATGAAATCTCAGTTAAACGATAATTCCTCTGTACTGTGTGGTGAGCAGATCTGTGTTGTATCTGGCAGGGATTTCTGACTTCTACTGTTGATACAGCAGAGCCACAGCTGAGTACAGCATGGAGAAAGACAAAGGATTTCTCACCCTGCCAGTTGTCTTAATAACAGCTATAATAAATGCAGTATCTGTATTCTTGGCAACAGCAGAAGAAACATATTGCAAACAAACAATAGAATAATTGCATTGTAGTATTATTTATTTAATTTGTATTTGCTCTGTATTCTCCTTCTTCACTGAATGTGCAGTCTGAGTGTATAGCAAGGCCCCAGAGCCCTGGAAGACCAATTTACCTTTCATTTTAAATACCATATTAATGTGAAAAGAATATTGTTCATAACTAGACTTACTAATATTTTAAGTGGATCAGTATGTATAATATATATTGTTCAGATGCACCTTCTAGTATCATTTGTTGGTTTTTGTATTTATCTATATGAAGTCTTAGTAACCTGCTCCTTTCAGGAGGCGTATTATGTGTGGAATGCATTGTACCTCTATTTTCTTCTCAGAATGAGCTTCCTGAACCAGAGCAAGACAATGGAGGCACAACTGAGTCTGTGAAAGAACAAGAAATGAAGTGGACAGATTTGGCCCTCCAGTATCTCCATGAAAACGTTCCACCCACAGGAAACTAGTGAATCAGTGATATTTAACACATTATATGCATTAATGAAATATCAGAAATACTTTTAATCTGACTATTGCTGTTATAAGCTTCTTTAAGGAGGAAACAACATTTTTGAGAAAGGCTTAGATTCAAACACTGGTTCTACTCATAGTTACAAAACAGAGTTTATATAATGGGTGTAAAATAACAATGGCTATCTGACACCTCAGAGCTAGTATCAGAATGTTTCTCTTACATAAAATTATTTCATATCTTCTATTAAATTGTACTTAAATTGGTCTAAATACTGATCTTAAATGTTTTCTAGAAGTTATAAAAGTAGTTTTTACTGTCTCAAGTTGTTACTGATTTCAGAGCTCACAATGGGATCACTTCTGACTCTGAAGGCTTATGTTCCAGAACAAACAGCTGTAAGTCAGTTCTTACCATCTAACTAGCATGTGGCTGAGGAAGGTTGTGTGGGGCAGGCATGAAAGATTGGTCAAGAGAATTCAAGAGCTGGGAGTAATCTGTAAACAGTGGTGGTTCTTTGAACTCCTTATCTCATTTTGATTATGCTTGTGGACAACATTTGCAGTGCTGACATCCTGGATATGTTTTGCAAATAGGTGTACTGTAAACTGTCAGTCTAATATATATGCTATCATTGTGGTTATTCAAAATCATTGTCTTTTGAGGGATGGTTGAGAGTTAGAAGGAATCACAGAATCCCAGCATGGTGGGCGTTGGAAGGCACCTCTTCAGATCATCTTGTCCAACCCCTGCCCTTCTAAAGCAGGGTGACCCAGAGCAGATTGCACTGGATCACACCCAGAAAAATTTTTAGTATCTCCAGAGAAGGAGACTCCACAAGCTCTCTGGGCAATATGTTCCAGTGCTCTATTACCAGCAAGAGTCTGCCAGTCCCAGTGTACCACCTCTTGAACTGATAGCCACTTGAATGGGAAATGGAAATTTGATGAAAGAAGTGGTGAAAAGAAGCAGGTGGGGCTTAGCTTCAGGCAATAGATTCTTACCTCTTAGAAGAAAGGCAAAGCCCTCTTAATTTCTTTATCTCAATCTCTGATTCTCAAATGTCTTTTGCTATAGGTAAAAGCCTTCTGTTCATCTTCTTGTTTCACTGTTGGACCCATTCCTTCACACCATTGGCACAACTTTCTAAGGGGAAAATATTTTGACAGGAGTTTAGGATTACTGGTAGAGGTGAGAAAGGAAACAGTGTTTCAAATGATTTTTGTTTGTCAGTGTATCAGAAGAAGCACTTCCTGAGGCTTGCAGCTTCCAGGCTCCACAGAAGTTTTTTGGTGTCTTTTCTCAATGTTTATCCTCTTCAGAATAACAAAACCCAACTTTTGCCTGTGTGATTACCAAATGGAATCATGGCACATCACAGTCCTCAGACTGTGATTGCTGAGCTGAAGGAGGGTGGAGAGCTCAAGTTGCTTGTGAAAATATCCCATGGGTTTCTGGGTGCACACCTCTGTCAGAGGGGTAATCCGTGCCAGCACTTGTCTGAACAAGGAGCTGCAAGCAGCTAGCAGGAGGAGTTAAGGATTAACCTGAAAATTAATAAAGTCAAAATGCTTCAGCATGGACCAAAGAAACAGCTATGCAGCTGGGAACGGTAACAGTTGAGCTCCTCATTGGATCATCACCAGGGGGAAAAACACCAAGACTGTGCTTATTGAAGTGTTTCTGATCCCTCCCCATGTTCCCTTTACCTAGCCTGGATTAGAAGAATTTACTAAGAAAACATTAGGCAAAGCTACCACACAGCTTAAGTCCAACAGCCATCCCTGCTCTCTCTTCCCCTTTCCTCTCTCACCCCTTTATAAACTCCTCACCACCCTCGTTTTTCCAATTTTGCCACTAGATCTTCCATCTCCAATTTCAGACTTCCTTTCCTGCCTCTGACAGTTGTCTTTGCATCTGCCATTTTCTGCTGTTCAGCAGGGAGGAAAAAAAACCAAACAAGCCAAAAAACAAAACCTTTCTTACTTGAATTAGAGCTGGATTAATGAGAGATCTGCAAGAAAATGTGATGGAGGTGCCAGAAGTACTGTCATCCAAGACAGAAGTTGCTTGGCAGCCCAATGGAGACTGACAAAAAAGACCCTGTGTCACAAGATAGTGCTGTGCATCTGACTCCTGATTGAGGTGACAGGGTCTTTTAGAAGGGGTGCCAGGCCACAGTGCTCAGGAAAGCCAGTGGGACATGGAAGAGTAGGGCATGTAATGAATGCTACCAACACAGGGCCCTGTGAAACCGAGTGCTGGCCCTGCCCAGATGCTTATCAGACTTACAGTGACACCACAATCTTTGCTACCTTTTGACATTCTTTGCAAAAGACAGACAGACATGCAAGAACTTCCTTAGTTTCAACACGTGTAGTTAAATTGCTGCTTACAGCATGATACCAAACCATTTATGTCTGATTAGTCATTCCCCAGGGCAAACTATATTTAAAATAAGGAAACCTGGTAGAACAGAAGGTGCCCCACCTTTTTAAGAAGAAGCTTTAGTTGTATAACTAAAGACTGGTCTTCATTTCTTGGCTGGTAACTTTCTCCTTTCACCACACCTACTTTTACTGGCAGAAAGAAAGAGAGCAAACTGTTGCCAGAGACAGGAGACACATGCCAAAGAAATTGTGGGATCCTTAAAATATTTTACATGGAAAAGTTCCATGTGGAAGTCCATATGCTAAAGCTGTGTGTCGTGTTCATCTACCTTTTCTATGGGCTGAAAACAGGTAAGAAATCAACCATTTGTTTTGAGTGTTTTTGTAAAATATAAGATGCTTTCTGTGCTATGCAAACATGAATATATCTACTCTCTGCATTATAGTTATTGCACAGGGGTTTTCACTAGCATTATTTATTTTGGCAAAGCAAATCATACTGATTACGTGATTGTTGCCAGCTCTAAAGAGTTCCAAATGTAAAACCAGAAATAATTTTTATTATATTTTCCTTGGTTCACAAACATTTCTCATATATAAGTATTATCCATTGGCACTGAAAATGTCATTGGAAATCTTCAGAGGAGAATGATTTCAGCAGTGTCTGAGTTGACAGACGCAGAGGATGAATTACCATTTATAAACAATAAGCTTCATTTGATATCCTCACAGCCCTATCAAGAATCAACGTGTGTAGCAATAAACAAAAGTGCTCCTTGTGTTAGCATACACATGGGAGCAAGTCAAGTTCCAGCTCTTTGCTTTTTAGGGAAAACAAACAGGATTAAAAAAAAATCCCGTACACTAACTTGTACTTCATCAGGTTCTCTGGAGTAATCTTGGAGATGTATTTGGCTTAGTTTATTAAATATGCTGTAGGAAATATCGTAAGAAGTGAAAAAGTGAATTGTGTAAAAAGGTACCAAGGAAACACATCAAGATATTCAACACCAATTTCGGCTGTAGAGGGCATGCTCCCTCTGTGGAAAATTGAGAGAAATCTCCACTAATGCTACTAAGATTTGCTGTGTAATAGTGAAGTGCTTAGAGCTGAAGACTCATCGCTGAAGCGTTAACACCAGTCTGTTGAAACACACTGTAGAAAGGCAAGGTGAGAGTGTTTTGGGGGTCAGTGGAACAGCAGGCAGACATAAGAAGCAACAGTTTTCTCTGAGGTCCATGCAAGGTGCAGGCTGGGTGAGCAGCCCCCTTCACAGGTTCTGAGTGGCAATACAGTCCCTAAGGACCACAGCTAGGGCAACTATAAATCTAAGAGTGACCACTGAGCCACTAAGTGAAAAAATCTGTTGGAGCTTCACTTTGCAAGAGGACATACTGATGGAGTTAAATTCAGCTGCTAGTATATTCATGCAGGCAGCCTCAAGATCACAGCCCCAAATGCCACTACTGCAAATTCTGCAAGTCCATAGGGTGAACATCCAGGGCAGAAGGAAGAAAAAGCCTCCAAACATCTTCAAGAAAGGAATGAGAGACACCAGGGGAATGAATGCCTTAAGTAGCGCTGACTACAGTAAATCCCACAGGGTCTGCCTGGGCCCATTCTTATGACTGCAACACTCCCAACCTGTGAGTGTATAACTTCAGAGTATACATATATGTAACTTCAGAAATAAGTTATTCTGAAGATGCTCCTCCTGCTGCAATAACAAGTCAGAGGCTGATCTCAAGCTCAAGACAAAATATGTTCAGTTCCCACATAGAAACATCAGTTTAAAAAATTGGTGTGTCCTCTGGTAGAGGTGCTGAGATGCCCAGGAAACTGGTGCTTGCCATTCTATTTTACAAATCAGAAAATGGAGCAGAGGGAGGAAAGTGAACTGTGTGAGGCTGTTGAGCAAGCTAATAATGGCCATACAAGGTCTGGAAGTGAGTTAATGGAACACTGGGTTAATTGCCACATTTATTTGCCTTTCCTGGAGGAAAGAGGTCTGTTGGACTCAGATTAAGTTTAGTGACAGTGTAAGTGTCTACCTCACTTACTTGAAGCATTAATCTCAGTAAGCCTCTTGTCCTATCAAAGTTCATGTTGGAGTTCCAAAGACACTTCCAGCCATTTGGGAAGGATTCACTGTGCCTACCAGAATGAAGAGCAGAGTCAGAATAAATGGCTGTGTCGGATTTTCTAGTACACATTGGACGAGTTTGGGATATGCACCAGCTTGCCAGAAGAGAAGCTGGCAGGTTTTCGCCCGCTATTAGCACTGGTGTGATTTTGTTAATCAGAACAGAATAAATCTATTAGGGTGCAGCTATAACAAAGGTTTTTAAACAGTTCCTGTGTTAGGAATTAGCATGTGCTGATCAGCTCTTTAAAAACCTCTTTAGCAGAAGGTATGGGCTGCTCTGGTAAGAACACAGTGCTCCTCTGGGCAAGTCTCAGCACAGTGAGATCTAGAAAGAAATTAAGTAATCAGTGCATTCTTAGTACTAATACATAAGTAATTTCTGCCTGGCATTTCTACCTGCATTACTACAGCTGCTGTGGCAGTAAAGATTATTTACAGTACTACATAATACTATTATGCAATAACTAAAACAATTTCTAGATATTAGTAAGAAATAAATATAATTGCATTTTTTTATGTTGCATTAGCACCTAGAGGACAGTCATTGAGTATCAGTGTATATACTGGTGCTTATCAGCAAAAAATGACAACTTTTTACTGCTAGTTACTTTGAGATCTTTACATAAGCAGTGTCATAGGGGAACTCTTGCTGCTGTTTCTCTGGAGCACCTTGGCACTGGAAGAATGAGGTGACAGCAATTTAATCAGGAGTAAGCCACCCAGATCACCCTTAGTTGTTCAAGCAGGGCTTAGAGTCACACTGACCCTGGGAGCCCTGGCTGAAGCATTAGAGGCAGAACACTTTCAATTCAAAGGCCACTGATTTCACCTGCTGTTCACTGGGCCTGGCTACATGTATTTTACCAGAGGCTTTACACAGGAAGGACTCCCTGCATTTCAAATGTTAACATTTATTTTAACATTTTTTTCTGAATTTATGTTAGCAATTTAAAACATCCAGATGGACTTAACTGCAATATCCTTTTAACCTGCTAACTTTTAATTCTGGAGCTCCTGGGGCTTTTACAAAGGAATTAACAGAACTCCGGCTACGGAGTGCTAGGCAAATAGCAATTATAGCATTCTCGTGCTACTGATTTCCATAGGAGTAGAAAATAGAAAGTTGCTCACTGAGAGTTTGATCCTTCAAACTCTAATTTAAATTGCAAAAATTTAAAGTGCACTAAGTATTGGAGATTGGCTATAGCACAGTAAGCTTACAGCTGCAGGTTTTCTAAACCCTATCTATTGCACAGCCTTTTAAGCAACAGAGATCAGGAAGATTTCTCTTGCAACTGCAGCCTGAACAACTACTGCAGCCCAAGACATATAAGTGTCAGAGACACTCTCTCCCACAAAGTTCTTCCTTATGGAAGATTAAGGGGGTTTGGGGAAAAGGACTATAAACCAGGAAGAGGCTACAAAAGCTGAGAGGGCTTTGATATGCAATGTATGTCTGGAGAATGTTATTCCATTCCCTGTCAGTGCCCTGTCAGAGACTATATTGGACTTTGAAGGCTCAGATGGTGTTCTGTTGGAAGAGCAATGAACAAAGGCTTTCAAATGGCAGAGACTGTCCCATAAAGTAGCACTTACATAAAATTCAGTTACCCTTCAGTTATGTATAAAGCAGTATCATTAACATAACTCATGCGGTCAAATGGTGTCCCATTTTTCAGTCAATAGCAGGCTGCATCTAAAATACAAATGAAGCATTGAGTCCTCACAACAGCAAGATCCACTGCAGCTTGTCAGCTCCAGACTGGAGTTATAACAAATCATGAGGATATCTGTCGTCGCAACACGGGATGGGGAAACAGTTTGATGCAAACTAACTCCAAAGTTTATTAAGAAAGACAGTCTTTTT
>JAOEGS010009962.1:14523-52573 GCA_025447755.1 Corythornis vintsioides | reverse complement strand
TAGTAGTGATCAGCTTCCCCACTCTCAGCATTAGCTCTTGTAGTGTTTTTATTTTTTGGCAGAAACCCTTTTTTGTTTCATTTCCCTCATTTTACTTTCAAGAAATCTGTTTATCCAGAAAATCAGTCAGAACACGTAACATACAGTCTTTTTAAAATCATAGCAACAAATATAAATCATTGCCAAGCTAGTTTTTCATTGTCTGTTGATTGAAGATGTAGTATTTAATTTTATTTGATATCCATATACAGAATAAGATGGAACCCAGTGCTGTGGTCATCAGCTTGTCCAAAGAGTTGTGAACACAAGTTTAGTGTCCTTTTGCTTCATAACATCTAGACAAACCTCTTTTGTGCAGATTGGATTTTTAAAAAAATGTAACTTAGAACAACACAAAAATTTTCAAATAATTATTTTTTTAAAAAGCACTGTATTTAATAGATTATATTTCCTTTCAGTCCCCTCAACTCCCTGTGAACTCAAGTACTACACTTGAAGATACAAATACAATGGAGTTCAGTCAAACAATTCAGATTTATATTTGGTTTATTCCTACCATTTTCTTCTAACAATGTCTTCAAACCCAATCCAGCATTATTTCACATTGATATGCCAGAATAGCCTTGGCATGTCAAAATGTTTTATGACAGCTGGAATAAAGTAGCAGAAGCTCACTTGAGATTCAAAGTTTACCCCCTGTTCCAGGACCCATCACAAACACAAAAGGATGGCTCATTCTCTATTTCCCTTCCTGAAAGTACTATTATAGGAGGTTAACCTTCACTTTCTTCTAATTTTCTTCAGTATTTTTTGATTTTAATACATCAATACCTAGAATTAAAACAAAATATATAACATTTTCAATACATTTGGAAGAGTAGCCATTTAAATATATAATAGGGAAGATAATAACACCTAGGCAACATTTCAAATAATTTCTCTGGTTGCAATTCATTAGATTACTCAGATGATTTCTCTAGCTTTTTCATTCTTATGGGAGTTTGGAGTTCTTTTGAAAGAAAAAACAACTGTTATCTGAAACAAATTCACATCGTTACTAAGCTACTTTTTGATTCATTTTCAAATTTTAAATATTTTATGTTAAACTAAAAGATTACAAAGAAACCATAAATTATTTATGTTTTGTATTGACTTTCTGATTCTATTCTTGTATATCAGTATATCAATTAGCAGAGGAACTTTCTTGCATTTTCATACTAAGTTTTAATTCACTGATTTAATTAAAGTTCACAAATGTAATCCTTGTGAGCTGAATTTATTTTATAATAGTTGCTTGATTAATAGATTTCCTGAGTTGCTCTACTTTCACCAGAAGAGCAAAATCTATTTTTCCTGAATCATCAGCAAACTAAGGGAAAAAAACGACCTATTTGCCAGATATGCTATGCTGCCTGAGTTGTACTGTGTTATATATACTGGAGAAAGAAGGAGCAAATCTCAAATTTATGCCTTAAATATTATTTATTTAGGTGCTTGAGAAAGGGAAAAGTTGTGCAACAGAGCCACTTTCTCTTCCTATGTCTTCACAAGTTGACTACAAGTGTTTCACATGTTCATATTCCAGTGCAAGAAACATATCCAAGGATATAAATTCTAAGTGCTGTGAATAGTTTAGCTTGGCTATTGCCACAATGTGTAAATAATATTATATTCAATACTTTAAGCAAATTGAAGTAGATGGGGAAGCCTTTCAAATCCACTAGAAGACAAAGATAATGTAATGACATGCTGTTTACACAGCCTGGGAAAAGAGGATAAGCTGCCCTTACACAGAAAATAAGGTTTTACCTCCTTTGCTGCTCTTACACCCTCTCCCCTGCTTTATTTTCACTCTTATTCAACCCTTGCATCTTATTTTGTTGGGCCCTATTTAATATTTATTACTTCTTTAACTTCAAGGTGGCGATGCAGTTGTTAATGTTAGTAATTTTTGGAGATGGGGTTGTGTACTTGTGTCAGCATGCTTGTAGATGATGCCTAAAATGAAAGTTGCCTCTCAGAGAGTCTCTGACTCAGGCAGTGTGGAAATCAGGTTCACTCTTCCAAGGAGCACTCTGCATAATTAAATTCCTGGGCTGACTGCACAATAAGTGCCTTTGCTTCATCACAGTCATGCTTTCTTACATCATTACAGTTAAATTTCCAGGCACCAAAACCTACATTGACCCTGAAACCTACGAGGACCCAAATAGAGCTGTCCATCAATTCGCCAAGGAGCTAGATGCCTCTTGTATTAAAATTGAGCGTGTGATTGGTGCAGGTAAGGCTGCCGTGGCTTCCTGATTCAACTGTTCCATTTAGCTGGGATCGAAACTCATACATCATAATGACAGGCAAATAATTATACCTCAAGTATAGAAGAATTTTTTTCATTTACCAGAGTGGATAAGAGCAATGAAGCTGCACTTGCTTCTAAAATGTAAAAATAAACGGGGGAAAAAAAAACCAACCAAAACAACAAAACCCAAATAAATAAGTAAACAAAGAGTCTTTCTTGACATTGAAAACTTGTGGGTTTCTATTTCTGTATCTGCTGTTAAAAAATGTAATTGGGAGGAGGGGGGCAGTTTTTGCTGCCTATTTTTACTGTCAGAGTAAAGGTGTTAGGCATGAGTGCAAATTCTGATCGCTTTCCTTTTGCAAGAGGGCTTTTTGACCTCTAAATTTTTGTTCATGTGAGTAAAAAAAAAACTGGCTGCAGCACAAAATCTTAAATAGAGACTGTGAAGGTCTTGTTTCTATATAGTAAAATCTTCCCTAAGGCTGTTTTTTATTCTACCAATTTTCTTTTTGATATTTGAGGAATACAAAAACTTATTGTTTAAATTCTCATGATTGATTATAATTGCACCAACATTACATTGCTTTTCTTCCTCTTGAACTGTCTACCACATACTTAGGCCATGGTGTTCATGCTCTAAAAGGCAGTTTCATTTGTTTGCATTAATAAGATATGCATCATTTTTTATTGTACTACACCATGTAGTGAAATTAAGTTTCCATGGGTAAGAAAAATATCAAATATTTTGGATTCCAGGAGGAAATATTATTTTGCTTTCCTGTTCTTTTTAGTAGAATACTTTAAAAATCACCCTGTAGTTTGGCATGTACTGTATATTAGATACTGTGGCATTTCAAAAGAAGAAAAAGATCTCTAAAATAAGCTGATTTACCTGCAAAAAAAAAAAAAATCTTTATGTTTTTAATTCACAATGCATCTTTAATCTCACTCATGTTGAATCATGTCTTTATTGAGGATTAGTACAGTTGAAATTAACAATATCACTTAAGCAAATAATTTCTTCCTATGAGTAAGAGCATAAGAATCGAGCCATTGCTAGCTAGTAATTTTTGTGATGCTAGAATGGTAGGACATCTTTTAATAAAAACACAATATACTAAATTTAAGTTCCAGAATAGCATAGTAAAATTACTGAGCTTTTTCTTTTGATTAGAGTTAAAAAACTATCAGTATAACAAGAGTTCGAAGATATATTCAATTGGACTCTGGTGATGCCTTTTGAGCAAAATGCTGGAAACACTTCAGGTTCAAATACAGTTTAAAACATATTTTCACTATTATGACAGAGTAATTCCAGAATGTTCATTTTCCTGACTGCAGATGAATTTATTCTTAATTTTAATGAGTATAACTGATAGAAAAAAACATAACATGTGTCAGTGCTAATTCTGAAGAAAGTTAATTAGAAGTACTATGGTGAAAGCATATTGTATATAGGGTTTAGTTATGGCTTTAACCTCTTGATGTAGGAATGAAATTAAATATAGTCCAGGAACAACAGAATGTTAAAGACCTGAATAAGCAGCTGAAACTCATACTTCAAGGAAGAATATAGATTTTTTACTAGGGACAGCACCAGAAAAACCACTTAGCAGTCTCAATATGTATTAATAATGCTGGCCATGTCATCTACTGAGTAGTGCGTCTCTCAGATAAACAGGGTGCAAGTATGTTTGTGCTCAATTTGCATGAGGGTTATGCCCCTTTCTTGCCAACATTTTCATTACCATCCCACTGCCACCACCTGTCAGATACAGAATATGGTGTCTACTATGTTGATTCCTTGCTTGTACCACACATTCTTTGGTTTAGGCTCTTCCTTTTTTACATGCTGAGCTAGTAGCTGTATGGCTGTGCAGTATTCCCACTCTTGTTGTCGTATTTTCTGGATAATATTTGGGCATCATTTCAGCTGAATGTACTATTTTCTTGGGAGTAAAATTAGTTTGTTGGCTAGCATCCTGACCTGAAATGCATAATGTACAAGTTCAAGTTTCTGGTTTGCCTGAGTGTGAGTGATCTGCTTTTGGAAATAATTCAAAATCAGATCACAAAGAGCTGGAAAGGAGTTAAGCCTTAGTGTTTCCCCTGCCAAGTATCCTAATTACCTGGCTCTGAAGTAACATATACACACATGCATGCTTACACTCCTGTCTTCTTTTCAGCATGGAACAAAAACAATTTTGGAAGGTACTGCTAAAGAAAATTGTAATCCTTTAGTAAGTTCTTGTGGCTAGGGGCTGTGACTGAGGTCCATGGCAAATATATTAATATTCATATTGCTAATGAAGTGCATACAGGAGGTTAAGGCACCCCACTAAGGGTGTGAGCAGATAGTTTTTATGTATGTAACAGCTATGCCTCATGGTATTCATAACTGTGACATAGACATTCAGTCCATGACTCCAGTTCCCAAGCATGATTGAGGCTAATGTCTCTCCTGTGCTGGCAGGAACAGTTGTACTGTCTGGCTAATTAGCTCAGGTAGGGCATGTTGTTAACAGAGGTATATGGAGCTGATCAGAGATAACCTTAATTCAGTTAGTGTAGAATGGGAGGAAGGGGAAGTCAATTCTCTATGCAGTCATCTCCCTACAAGATTCATGGAGACTGAGTGCTGATTTTCCCAAGACATTGGTTGGAAATGTTAAGGTCTGGTCAAAGTTCTACCCTTCTGGCTGAAGAACTATGAAGATGAGACCCAGATACAGCTTTTTTACCTTCTCTAAGCTTGGCTGTTAGAGGTGACAGGAGAAGAGCAGTGCTGGAAGTATGATGATGTCCTAAACAAGATTTATCAGAACTCATCCATTAGGACACTTCAACATCTACCTCTTCAAGCATTCAGCCCCATTTCTAATCTTGCCTTTCTCCACTGCCAGCCAAACACCTTTCAAGTGTATATGTGCACTTAAGTCTTGAGCCCACCAGGTTTCTTAGGACCTCAGTCTATGTCCCAGAGGGATTCTCTTATCAAACTCTGTGTGTTAATCTTTCCTAATTCAATCACTCTTTTCAGTACTCACCCTAAAACATGTCTTGGATGTAGATGAGTCTGCATACTCGTGTGTATTCAATAACTTAATGTTGAGGCACTGCACAGGTATGCAGGAGATAAATTTCACACTTGATTTGGAGCAGGGAGTTGGAACTATATCTCCCATACACCAGATAAATTTGCGAAGTACCAGATTATTAAATATTTTTGTTATGAATCTTTCTCTTTTTGAAAAGATGGTTCTCCTTATTCAGCATGAGATATTTTACAACTCTTTTCTTCTGTATATCCCAAGAGATTTTTCTTTCTGGCTACAGAATAAGGAGTCTCTCTGATAACATGGCTGTGAAATAAAGGACAATCTTTAAATCTTTCACTATCTCAATAATAGTGAGGTAGATGTTTTACCATTTGACTCTACATCTTGTACGTTTCCATCCTGTCTGATACAGTCCAATTACTTCTCTCCCAAATTAAAATACCTGAGATTTTTTTTTTAATATTCTTGATGGCTGTTTCTCTATTTTTTTTTACATGCTTCTTCTAGTTCCTATTGTTTGTTAGTTTAAAAGGCTTTTACAAATTTCCAGCATATGCTTTTATCTAATGTAACAAAATGATTATAAGTCACGACTTTAATTTCATAATCTGCAAAGTAAATTATCCTGCTTGAAGGTAATAACATAGGCCTCATTTAACACCATAACAAAGTTAAATTAAAAGCAGGTCTGAAGGAGCTGAATTTTGAAAGAAAAAAACACATTGAATCTAAAGATAGCAAGGAAACCATGTAGAACAGAATCATATTTTCACTTAAAAATGGTATTACTTTTTCTGTAACAGTCTTTTCATAGGAAAGATACTTCATATTTATTTCCTATTTATGAAAAAAAAAAAAAAAAGCAACAATTGCTAGCAAGTCTTTTAAAAGATTCACATGACATTCCTGTAGATGGCCTAATAGGAGGTGTTTACTCCATAAAGTACTTACCAATTCATTTGAAGTCCATGCCTGCCTTTGCATTCCTAAGTAATCAGTTTCAAATATGGGCATTCATATGCTACATTTAGATACACACTTAAGCACTTACTTGAATGAAAGCCTAAAAAGAATATTGATATTATAGTCAGACTAATTCAACATCAATCTACTTCATTTTAGGAGAGTTTGGTGAAGTGTGCAGTGGTCGTCTAAAGCTTCCTGGCAAAAGAGATGTTGCAGTAGCCATAAAAACTCTGAAAGTTGGCTACACTGAAAAGCAAAGGAGGGATTTCCTGTGTGAAGCAAGCATCATGGGACAGTTTGACCACCCCAATGTTGTTCACTTAGAAGGGGTTGTTACCAGAGGTAAGCAGCAATTTGGTCTGTCAGTTAAATAACAATGTAATGGCAGAAATTACTTTAGCTTATTCATGGTCAAAGACTCAAATTCTAAATGAACTGCATACGCCTAATGGATTTTCTCATGATGCATAACTAACTAAAACAATACTTACTTTATGGAAATACCTATGGAAAAGAATTAAGATGCTTGCATGATTAAAAGAGGAAATACTTTGAAACGTATTATTTTTCTAATTTCATTTAGCCTCAAAGACTATGCAGAGAGATAAGGTTTCTTATGTCCTCTCATATTATCTGAAGTGTCATTATTCCAGAATCCTGTTCACACATCAGGATTTAGAAGAACACACTGACATTTTGATTTGTATGGTTTAATTTTGTGAATGATGACCATATTCCATATGGACATTTAAGAACTTACTAGAGCTCTGTAACAGTGCTGAAGGGCTGAAGGCCTCAGAAATGTTTGTTGTCTCAATGATTCACTTCTTCAAAGAAATAATGTGTTTTATAAAGAAAAAATAAAAGGCACTCCATTTGTGTTACAGTTTCACAAACAAAATCTTGTTCTCTTCTTTCAGGCAAACCAGTCATGATTGTAATAGAATACATGGAGAATGGGGCCTTAGATGCATTTCTTAGGGTGAGTACCAAAATGAAAACATATATAGACATATTTTAAGTGACACAGATATTACTATATTATATCTACTATATTACGTATTGTCACTTTTTAAAATACGGGTTTATATATGTGTATACATGCATGATATTAATCTAGTTAAGATAGTTTTCAGAAATGGAAATGGAGCTTGATAAATACTAGCAGTTCTGTACATTATTTCAGAAAAAACAGATCAGAAATCCAAGGATCAGACAGGATCACATGGGAACATTATAGGAATTTAAGTGATTTAATGTGACATAGATGAGTTTTGTTACTGCCACCAACCAAAGTTAAAACTACTGACACCTGAAGCACAATATTCTGCTTTTTTGGAGCAGGATTTTATTATGTCAGCGTGGTGGAAATCAGCAAAAGAGTCCCTAAATGAACTATGGTGGTGTTCAAGAGAAGAACAAAGGAAAAAGAACTGCAAGTTCACAGCAATTTAACAATTTTTGAGTGTATGTTCTGAACCAGCCAGGTTCCTCAGCAGGTGTACAACAGTGTGAAATGATTGTTATAAACACTCTCTGGAGAACAGAAAGATTATGGTTTTCTGATAAACTCCCAGCTATGGATAAAGTTAATTTTAATTAAAGTTAACACTAACTAAGGTTCAAAAGTACCCAGTTATTATTTTCTTGAGACAATTTTGCTGAGAGATGAGGAGCATAGAGGCAAACTATAAAATGCTGTGCATCTGGTAATCTCTCTCAGAAGAGACATTCCATGACAGAAACCTATAGCGATAGTAAGTTTTGTTACTTCTAGTACATTAACTAGTCACACACTTTTTTTAACTGGATGTACTGCTTTAACTCTGAAGAAGAGAAACCTGTGTTTGAAGTGAGTTCCTTTGCCCCAGGATGAAATGCTACAAAAGTAATAAATAAGTAGAAAGTTGAAGTTGTAAACCTAATTCTTATTTCTTTTCTCAGCTATACTAACAAGAGTTGCTGCTCCTTTCTTCCCTCCAGAAACATGATGGGCAGTTTACAGTCATTCAGCTAGTGGGAATGTTGAGAGGAATTGCTGCTGGAATGAGATATTTGGCCGATATGGGATATGTACACAGGGATCTTGCAGCACGCAATATTCTTGTCAACAGCAACCTTGTTTGTAAAGTGTCAGACTTTGGGCTTTCCAGAGTTATAGAAGATGATCCAGAGGCTGTCTACACTACTACCGTAAGAGAAATTGATGGGTTTTAGTAGTTTTGAGATGAGGTTATTAAGTAACAGCATAATTTAAAGAGAATATAGATAAAATACATTAATTGTTTGAGAAATGTTAACCAATCAAAAGGAAAAAGTTTCTACAGAAGTCTGGCTCTAATTAGTGAATGACATTTTTGTAAGAACAATGCTTTTAATTTTATTAAGTTCTCAAAATTTTGCACAGTATATTAATTATTCTCTTCCTCATGATTTTCTGTTGAACAAAGAAGGAATTTCTACCCGTAAAAATTTTAATAATTTCATTTACTATGAGTCAGTTAAAATATTTGTAGGTTATTATTATTTTTCAGACTAGATTTTATCTCATCAAAAGGCTGACTAGCTTGAGGCTACACTGTGACAAAGCTTAACTTCTATATTTTCCCTTGCTTTTGGGTGTGATTCTTTTCTTAAATAAGCATTGATCGGGCACACTATGCTCTTTATTCTTTTGCTGAGCCAGCTCAACTTTCACACCCATGGGGCCTCACTGTACCTATTTTCTCATGCTGAGGGAAGGAGGGGCCCCTGGAATCTGCGCTGACAGGAGCAGGGATCCGGGAAACTGCACCAGTGTTCATGGCTGTCATTCCTGCTGCTGGGCTAAAAGTGAAATCCTGGATTAAAAACACCAGACCAAGATTTCAAAAGAGCCATATGACAAGTCTATGGGATTTACATGCACAGGATGACATTCCCCTCACTGAGCTTCAGCCAGCCAGGAGTTAAATGATTAGTGTAAATCAAACATCTAAGCAGCCCCTTAAAATCAGTGGAGAGACTAGCAATTCCAGAGAAATGTATCAAACTTATCTTAGACGGGTCTCTAAGCTTTTATCATCCAAATGTTTTAAGAGTATTAACTTCTCAGACTCTTAAAAAAATCTGCAATAAGTCAATTACATTGTGTAATAAAAGTCCTGCTTTTGATATTGATGAAAGTAATTATAAATGCACCCCAAGGAAGATAATATAGACATTTTGTGGAGAAGACTTGTTTTCTCTCTCTCTTTTTTTTTTTTTTTCTTTTCTTCCTCATAGGGTGGAAAAATTCCAGTGAGATGGACAGCTCCAGAGGCCATCCAGTACCGTAAATTTACATCAGCCAGTGATGTGTGGAGTTATGGAATAGTTATGTGGGAAGTAATGTCTTATGGAGAACGGCCTTACTGGGACATGTCAAACCAAGATGTAGGCTATACTTTATCTGTTGTAAGCATGTGTGTTAGAAAAACAAGAATTACTTATTGTAAACACAAACTTATGTATTTTAATATACATGCATAAATTGTTGGTTTAGAAATGAGATTTATAAAAATACTGTAGGGTTCTCACACAATGGAAAATTTACAGAAACTTTATTTTTACTCCATTATCTCTTTTTTACTTTTTATTCTAAACTGTTTTTCTGCCATATGAATGCTATAGGTACATATCCCAAGTATCGAGTAAAATTGGAGCATCAGAAATAACAATATATGCTCTTCACTTTATTACACTTCAGAATAGAATTATTTTTTTTTTTCCAATTAAAAATATTTCCAAGATTTTTGACCTCAGAGCAATGATTAATCAGTTTTAAAAAAGATGTTAAAGATCTGAGTGGCAGTTAATGACCTACTTTGGCTTTTTCAAGTTAATTATGCTGATTTAACAATACCCTTATTTGCATAAAATATGACCCAGAGCAACAGGTCAGCAGTAATAGAACAGATGGGTGTTAATCTTTATTTCTGACAAGAGTATCTATTAATATTAAAAGTACACAGGAAAAAGCTATGCAGGTGACAAAGATGTCAGAAAGAGTTTCATTTAAAGTTCTTCAGGTCAGGGGCTTCAGTGTTTATTTATTTTATTATATTTTTTTTGATTGAATGATCGACATCAGAGTTGAAAAAAAAAGATAAAAGTGTAAATGATGAGTCAGTTTGGCACAGTGAAAAGTTGTAATATTTGACAGGTCTCAGTGTCAAAGATTTCATGGACTGTCAAAATATGGGCAAACAAGTCCTTGGGGCAAAGAAAGAGAAATATTTACATTCCCTAGACACCCAGTAGAGTTTCATTTCTTTTGACACCTTCCTTCTGTACTAGATTCAAACATAAAAGAAGTCTGACAGGAATATAAGATGCCTCAAAGGTAAACTTTACCTATCTTTCAGGGAACAATAAGGAAAAACTTTTAAATAGGGGAGAAATTTTAGTATCTTCATGCTTCTTGTTGGGTTTTGCAATATATTCCCTGTGCTGAAAACTACAAGTAAAGAACATGAATGAGTCTTTTTCCCAATATAGCTAATTACCATTTCTTGCAGTTTCATCCAATTTAGCATCTTACATAATAATCTTCAATAGCACATAGTTAAAAGATTAATAAATTGCTTGGTAAAATAATTTCAAACATTCTTGTATGCTATGATCTTCCCAAATCTTTATGTGATCTCTATGTTCCCCCCCAATATACACACACTATACAAATCCCACAGAAAAATCTGTTATGCAAAAATTTCGAAATATCTTTTTTTGCATCATTTTGCTTAAAAGTGGATGTGGGCTTAGCTAGAGACCAGATTAGATCTCCTAAAAAATATATACTTCCCTGATTTTGGATCTTTAGATAGTATTTCATTATTTCTTCCCCTCTTCCTTTAAGTCATTATTCATTATTTTATTTAAGTCATTATTAAGTCCCTCCAACTTCTCTGAGCAGTGGGTTTCCCTCAGCGTAATTCTTGCTGGTAACAATAGCCCTCAAACCATTGCACTTTATTCCCCTAATATTTTGCTGGCATTTACTGGTTCTTGCTCTCATTTGGTTACTGGCCTAGTGCACATTAGTTCTTTAGAAAAGGGCAAGAGCTTAGGCTTTTTTTTTTTTTTTTTCCTTTATTGTACTCCTGGATTTTTTATGAATATTATTATTGTATGTCCAGAAGCATAGTGAGTGATAACACTTCATTTTCAAGTTGCTTGTATTTAATACTTCTCTGCCAGCAACCAGTGTATACAGTGAACAGACCTGGCCTCTCTTCTAATCCACTTCACATCCTCAGCCTGATTATGATAAAAGAATACTTGACTCTCAACAACATTCCCTTTTTTCTCCTTTTGCAGTAAAAGCAGGATTTTGAAAAACTAATTGTGGAAAGTGAAAATAATATAGATCATTTCTCTTAGTGACAATTCCAGCTGTGTTATCTTTGTAGCTTTGTTTATTTAAAACAAAACAAAGCAAAACAAAAAAATCTATTTCACTATCTCCACATACTGATTTTTAGAACCCCACAGCCATCTTTCTTAGCAGAACAGACACTTGTAGTATCCTTCCAAGATCAGTTTTTATATCAATTCTTTTTTTCTTTTAAATAAAAAATGTTACTTGTCAATATTTTAGATATTCTATTATTGTCATATTTTAGAATGCTTTTAATCAATATTTTAAAATTGCCAACAATTCCATCCATCTCTAGCTAACTCATTATATTTCCCAGTTTTGTCCTTCTTGCTCAGAATACACCTTGAAGAAACTGATTCTGAAGCATCAACAGCGTCCTTATACTCTTGCAAACAGTCTTATGTAGATAGATTGCCAGTTCTAAGGGTCTTAGAAATCTTGATAGTATTGTTGCTGTTAACTACTTTTTCATTCCTCATGGTTGTCTCTGTCCTAACCTCTCAAGACACTGCTTTGTTAGTAGTAAATCATATTTAGTATGCACAAAGGGTTTAATACCTTTTACCTTTTAGAAGGTCAGAAATGTCTGCATTACTTTTCGTAGTACACCAGTTGTCCTTTACACATTGTAGTGTATTTTTGGCTTTTATTCCACTAAGGATCTATTAATTTAGTTTTCCTCTTAATACTGCTCTAAAAGAGCTTACATTTCACTTTTAATTTTTTCTTTCCAGTAAAAAACAGTGAGTACTGTTCTTCCAATTTCCCAGTTCTTCTGTAGAAATCCTCTCCCCACCCTTTCTGACAGATAGCTTCATTGTCTCTGAAAGGTCACTGCACTCATTCCTCAAGGTCTGGGTACTACTGCAGGAATTGAATATTTCTGAGTCATATTGGAGTTGTAGGACAGTACTGTCATTCTAAATTGCTCAGATAGAAAGCTGAGGCCCAGCAAGATAAGGCAACTTCCCTGAGGTCAGAAGGACATTCTGTGACACAAACCTGTAGTAAGTGCCCTACCACTGGGCTATGCCTCCTCTTTTCACAAACCTTCTTTTCTGCAGAAGGTTTTGATACAATCATGGATTACAGACAGCTTTTTGAATGTAATTTTAAATTCTTTGCAGTTCTGTCTATTTTGCAGTCCAAGGCTTTTACATTTTGTCACACAGCCTATGGAATATTTTCTAGCTGAGATTATTTGCAGTATACCCTAATATATTCACTGACTGTATTTATCATACCAGATTTACTTCCTAGGGCTACATCCAGAACAGCTTCTGATCTTACTTTCTGTACAAACCAAGGGAAAAGGCAGTCCTATGCACTACCCTTCAGGAGCAAGCACCTTTCCTTAGCAATTCTAATGCTACTATGTCAGTCAATGTCAGTATACTTAAAATCCCCCATGAATGGTGTTTTAGCCCTTTTTCACAAACCTTTCTTATCTGCCTTGCATCCTGATGTGCTTTCTTATCCTGCCCTCAAGGTTTACAGCAGTTTCCTGTGATTTTACTTTACCCATTTTTATATTTTACTTAAATCCAAATAGACTTGGCTAAGGAAGTCAACGAGTGGGTGTAATTCTTGGTTCAAACATTTATGCTGTCTTTCAATCATATAATCACCTAGCAACACCTCTGTTTAGGTGATATATTAAAATACTATTCAGCCAGGTCTTCCTCTCTCACGTGGCACATTTCTTTATCATTAATATAACATGGCTAGATGTGGAATACAACTTTTTTTCACTAACAGTTTTTGTCTGTGAAACATTTTTCTTGAAACCTTTTATAATATCTTCAGGCCTTTTGTATTTTATGTGTGCATGCACAGATGCCTATCCATTTACAAGTTAGTTGCTTCTACCACACACACTTTCATAAAAGCCTTGGGGCAAGTAATAATGATTTCTGAACTAACTCCATTTATCAATCTATCTGTTGCTCCCTTGGTGAATTTAATTGTTGTTCCCTGCTGCTCACTTGACTAGGTAATACAGTTATGTTCTGCACATATAGAACAATATGCTTAATAAGCCCAAAGGTAAAGTCAGAAAAATTATTTGAAAACATGAAGGCTAGTGAAAACCAAACTTACATTTTTGCAACAGTGATAGTTTTATCTTATTGATTTTTTTTCTTGCATATTTTTTTTCCTTTTATTTCTTGAATTGGGTAGCAATACATATTCCTTAAATATCCCTTCATGAAAAAATATTAACTATGTTGGCTATTAGGTTATAAAAGCAATCGAAGAAGGCTATCGTTTGCCAGCACCCATGGATTGCCCAGCAGGCCTGCACCAGCTGATGTTAGATTGTTGGCAGAAGGAACGTGGTGAAAGGCCAAAGTTTGAGCAGATAGTTGGCATTCTGGACAAAATGATTAGAAACCCAAACAGCTTGAAAACCCCACTGGGAACCTGTAGCAGGTAAGAAAAGCTTTAGTGTATATTCTTATGATGGTGCATGTGTCTAGTTTCTGGATGTTCTTCTTGGTGGCTGGTTCCAGTTGAGATCTACTCCATGTGTCTTTCAGTTCCTCCTTGCTTCCCTTCCCTGTCCTTCCCTTCCTTCATTTGCCCTTCTTTTTTTTTTTTTTTTTTTTTTTTTTTACCATGCTGAACAAAGACAAAAAGGACTTTCTCAAAAAAAAACCCCAACAAAATAAAGCAAATAAATATCATGGAAATAACATATTTCTCAGTCAACTACTGCCTGCGTGCTACTTTCCACACTCCCACAACTAGCAGTCTTTATTTTCTTTGTTTCTTAAAATTGTGAAGTTTGAAGGGTGAGGATTATCATCTGTTGTATGCATACCTTGCCCTAGGAACTGCTACAATAGAAATAGTAATTAATAATACTCATGCTTGGCCAGTGTACTTTGACACGCTACACTTTAGATTTTTACCTTTCATTTTCTGGCTTTACCTCCTTTCAATGATTGGATCTCATTGTATTTCATGGTGTAGCTTTTAATGGCTTCTTCATAAATTTCAGGTGAATTATTTAATAATGGTAGTCTTTTGTTCTGCTAGCTATATCACTGCACTAGGGAATCAACTGGCCTGTGTTCTGCTCCTGGTTCTTCTACTGACTGATTTCCTGTGTGACCTTAAGCAACTTACTTTGTGTCTCCGCTCTTTCCTTGTCTTTGTTTTGTCCCATCAAACTGAATAATGGGAATAGCAAGTACTATATTTTCTAACAAGCTTAAAAGAATAGCATCTTTATGTTACTCAGCAACTTTAGTTCAAACTGCTGTCATGCTAGGTAATAAGGTTGATTTTCTATTGGTAACAATAACCCAGTAGGATGATTTTGCTCACTCTGACCTTTCATCTCGTACATGAATAAGCTTAGGAAGTACATATTGTGAGGTACAGAGTAGTCAAGAGCTATTTACAGAATAATCTAAACTGTGTATAAAAGCCTATTATTTTCAACTCTTGACAGCTTTAATACCCCAAACTTATTTGACTCTCCCCTTGATAAACACTCCCTGATGTTTTACTCTCTTTGGAAACAACTTACTTTCCTTTTTCCTTCTCCGTAGACCAATTAGCCCTCTTCTGGACCAGAACACTCCCGATTTTACCACTTTCTGCTCCGTAGGCGAATGGTTACAAGCTATTAAGATGGAAAGATATAAGGATAATTTCACAGCAGCAGGCTACAACTCTCTTGAATCAGTTGCCAGGATGACTATTGAGTAAGTTAGTACTGGGCATGTTTAACTTGCATTTAGGGAATTTCTAGGTAAAATAATACAGGGTTCAACTCCAAAAATTTACCGAGTATGAGGTTAAGCCAGCTCATGTAGCAGCTGCTGGTGTTATATTAGAGCATCTCATAAAAGGGTGAGTACCCTTCTACCTATATGTGGCATCACTTTTTTTTTTCCCTGCTTTTGAGACCAATTGAAGTATCACCAAGGGTATAGTATTTAAGCAGGAATGTGGCCAATTTCAAAGTATGTAAAGGAAAATAACCACTTTGTCTCCACAACCTTATTGGTACATTTTTCCATATCTGTACTAGAAAGATGTGGAATTTTCTTCTAATTGGCTGGGAGCTGTCTGTATCCTGTGAGAAATGGCTTTGCATTAGAATAAAAGTCTATAGAAGCAAAACAATTTTCTGAAGGCAAGCATGGCCTGTATTGATACTGCCATCTTAAACACGTCTTCTTGGCACCCTGCAAACAGTGTTCTTGTCCTGGTGGTTGCCAAACACAAGTAATTCCTCTTAGAGAGGGCAGTGGTTTTCTAAAGAAGTTTCCAAACAATATTTTCAAGTTTTTAATCCTACCCTTATCTGCCTGGCTTACTTAAGAGTCTCAGCCTATAGCATGGAAACTGTTATCAGAACCCAAAATCTTCTACTAGGTCAGTAGCACTAGTGGCAGGGGAATTGAAATTGCTGCTCCTCATTGATTTGCATGATGGGTATGGGTCAATATGCAAAGGGTTTCTCTAGGCATCTCTTTTGGGAGCAGAATGTAATCCACAAAATCTAGTATTTAAACATAACTTCGTCGTGAAAGCCACTCAAAGTATTTTAGACAAGAAGTGTTTCTTTCTTCAGGTGTCCTTAAAAGCCATAATAAAAAATTATTCCAGCACAAAACATACTGGCCTCGTTCTCAGGTGTGGAGACACATGCAGTGTGATCACATGACAGCTGCCATGTAATTGCACTCCTTACTGAAAAGGTGAACAGTGCCTATATGAACTTCCCAGCACTGAGCTGAGGTTCCAGTTTAGCTTCAATGTTAGAAACCTGTAGCTCAGACCACTACGTAGCTTTAACTCAGTCTAATTTGAAAAATTAACAATGTACGCATTTATCTTCCCCAGGGATGTGATGAGTTTAGGGATCACGTTGGTTGGTCATCAAAAGAAAATCATGAGCAGCATTCAGACTATGAGAGCACAAATGCTACATTTACACGGCACTGGCATCCAAGTGTGATAGACATTTCTCCCTTATGAGGGAGGTGACAGACTGAGAGAACAGCACTGGCCTTCAGTATATATGAAGTGCTGCTAGAAGACACTTGATTTCCTGGGTCCTTCCTGCAGTGAATAGAAGAGCTACAAGAAGCACCTACAGACTTGAACTCCTAAGTGCCACCAGAATTTATGAAAAGGGAATTAGAATCCACCAGTGGTGGCAAGGAAAACAGCAGTGACAATAAACAAAGTACTACCTGAATAAACATACAAACACCTTGAGCTCTCTAACCTCCTTTTTATCTAATAGACTTTTTAAATGTACATAAAAATTTAAAAAAGAATATATTTGTCAGATAAAATCATGATATTATTGTTGAATTCAACAAAATATTTTCCTTAAATCTGTGATTTCTGAATCTTTTTTTAATCATTTGTGTTTATTCTTCATAAAGACTTTCTTTTAGTATGATGTTTATATCTTTGGACCTTCTTAGTGCTAATTCTATGACACATTACTACACTGGGTACCTCTGAAGGATTATTTGAACTCCAAGAGATTTAAGAAGCATAACAAAGCAATCTGTCAGAACTTTGGTATCCTTTTCTGCCGTTTACTTTTGTTAAATCAGCACCATATTGACATGGCTAGGTAATTGGCAGGGAGTCAGGAAAATGCAAGTTGCCAAGAGCTCTGATATTTTTTAAAGAATTTTTTAAGGTTACACATATACTATCTTTTAAAAGAAAATAAAAGAGAAAAAAAAAAAAAAGATAAAAGCAAAAAGAAAAGCAATAATGACCCCTAAGTAGTTCTAGGCACTTTTAGCAAATCGTTTGCAAGATTATTTTAATGAACTAGAGTTAAAGTGAGATATATTCTAAAATGTAGATCTACAGATGTAAACCTGCTGAGACACTGCATTGAATGGAGAAGTGATTGTAGGAGTGTCTCAGAATGCAGGTGCAGTTCTCCAGTGTTACCTAAATCATTCAATCTGAGCACATCATTTTTTTTTTCTGCATTAGGAAATCTGTGATAAATAACTGGCATATTTTTTATATGAGTTTAAGCCGTAAGCAGTCCAGCTGTCAGAATAAGAACACAGATTTTATATGTGAACTGCATGAGAGAAGGGGCAGTTCAGAATTTTCATTTTTTTCACAAGCTTTTGCTGCTCTGAACAAACATGAGTGTTCATGCTCATACAGACACAACAGTCATTCAGCAGGAACACAGATACAAGAGTAGTTGCTCGATGGAATATCTCTTTACATAATTTACTTATATATATGAGTTTTATTTGATTAAAATATTTAACTACCATAAGCAATAATGAACGGTGTCTTTACAGATATTGTAGGAATGTATATGAACCAGAGAGAAATTCTTAAAAAAAAAATCTGAAAATTGTGAACTACCCCAGCAATGAGATGCTGTACTTCCAAAGAGAATTGGGCTGCTTCTATTGATTTTGATAAAGATCCCAGGGATCAGTCATAAATTGGTCTTGTTTGATAATGTGGACATCCACACACACACACACACACACACACACACACACACACACACACACACAAATAAAAACAAAAGAAAAACCCTGTAAATGTTCCTTTGTAAAACTTGTAAATTTTATTTATACTGTCTTGTTTTGTACACACATTTATGTGTAGTGAGCTCTGAATACATTGAAAATGCACTATATTTTTCTATTTTACTTGCAGAGCGTCACAAACTACATGTATATTCAGTGCTACATAATGTGTTTTCCCACATTTAGGACCAAAGATAGTTATCAAAAACTTTAATGCATTATTTTCCCCCTCCTTTTTTTTTTTAATCCCCCTTTTTAGATCACTGTACAGTGTTATATTTGCCATTTTATTTATTTGTTTCATTAGAAAAAATCAGTTTAGTTATACTAATTTTTTACCCCCCTGCTTTTGTTGAAGAAAATCTGTAAAAAGCTTTTAACTACCATAATTCCGCTACATAGACACTTCCATTTGTAATCTTTGTAATAGACTGTAAATATATTTTTGGAACTATAATGCAATGTGCATAAGGGTTATTTTTCAGTGTCCATATATGATTGTTTATACAATTCACAGCACTTTACAGTCATGCTGAGAAGCCTAATTTATTGCCTGGATTTGGGCAGAGTAAGAAAAAAAAGGTGAATATTCTTATTTCATATTAGATTGTCATTCAGTAGAAATGAAGTTATTTTCATGTATGCAGCTCAAGATGGATTTTAACAATTAAAATTAATTTTCTAGAAATGTTGTAGAAGTGAGATGCCAAGCAGACTGCATGCCCAATATTGAAATCAGTGCACACAAGCACTCTGCCGAGGCACCTTGAGTAGCCATTGAAACACTCTTAATTAAAAAAACATCTGTTTTGTGTTATAACAAAAGCTAAGTGCCTCACTCCTAGGGTGAGCATCTGTGGGCAACTTCACAGGGTACTTGTCAGCTTTGCTGCTGCTTTAGGCACCCAGCTATGAATTTAGGAGTCAAAGTTCAGACACCTGCTTCCATATAAATCTTGGCTATTGTTTCTAAGGGCTTGGTGATTAAAGGTGCAATGCAGCAATGCTGGTATTGCTGAGAACCCATAAACCCCAAATGCAAGAATGTTGAGGCCAGCCTTCACCTTTAGGACTTGTTCAATATTCTGAAGCAACAGAGGCCTCAAAGCATGTGTGGTGACCTGGACTCACACATGTAAATGTGAGGGCCCTAATGGTACTTCCTCCTTATTTTTACTTGTTTGATTTAAGCCATCTTATTTGAATAATAAATATATTTTAGCATTCATCTATATACCTTGACTGCCTTAATGTTGCCACAGATTTTTACACATTTGAAAGTGGTAGACTAGACCCAGAAAGCACAATTGCTATTAATACTCCTATTGTATCTATCTGTTCAGAAAATTACTGCAATTTAGAGCACATGCATGTAAATGGATTTGTAATTGGTAGAGAAGTAACATATTTACATTGGTTGCCATTCCCCAAGTTCCAGGAAAACATAGTTCAGTGTAAGAAAAGTAAGTTCCAGATAAAGTTGAAGTACATGGGAGGAACTGAAGAAAAATTCTCCCTCTCTAGAAGGAGAATTGAAGGATAAATGATGAAACAAATTATCTCACTTCTGGCTTGATTTTATTTAATTTGGAAATTGTACATCACTAAAGACAGATTATCAGGCTGTGAGGCTGATCTGTCTTGATTTTATCCATCTACAAGCATCTAAAAGATGGATACCTAAAACAAGCAAGATGAATCTCCCTCTTCAAACGCTTATCTCCATTACCTGTAGAGGGAACTAAGATGATTGGCTTAAATTAGGTGTCTAATGTCCAGATAGTTAGTTAGGTGAGCTGATTCCTAATCTATGGGTCCTTGGCTTCTAGTCCCCCACAAGCTGAGTGTCATAGAAAGGCAGCTCCTCCATTGCTAGTATGTCCCAGGATGTATTTAAATTGGGCTTTATCACAGAAAGAGGTGATTTTTTTACTATTATTATTATTCAGAGATTTGTAACAGATCATCTAAATGCTATTTGTATATGGGTATTACTTCTTGGAAAAAAAAAAAAAAAAAAAAAAAAGTGGTTGTTCTGAGGAAGACCTGCCTAGTAAATTGCAGTTATTTAATATTTTAAGTAATCAAAAATATTTGCTGACATACTGCTTCGTCCAGAGGTTATGTGATCAGATATGATAGTTGCTGTATGCAAAGCCATGTTTATCTAAAGTCTTGTCATGTAAAAATCTCCAGGAGGCAAAGATGCTTAAATGTATCTTAAATTGAATGTTGCCCTTAATATCTCAATAATTGAGCTCTGTCTGTATTATTCTCCATTTAAAATGAGGTTTTTATATTTGTTTAAGCTGGAGTTATCTGGCATCTTCTGAGGGAGTTTGAAAAAATGATTTTAAGTTAAATTTGCTTTTCTCCACTAATAGTAATATACGGTAAATAGTTTGAACTGTTCTGAATGTTACAAAAACTATTGCTTTAATGTGGGGGATGAAGGGGTTTATTTTTGTTTTGTTGTTGATATTTTTTTACATTTACTGATTAGTAGTTGAAATAAAAAAAAATAATAATAATTTGTCCTTAACTTTCTAAATAATTCATACATAGCAAATTTGAGAGTCATTTAAATTCTGCAACTTTTTGGGTTACTACAGAGACAGTGATCATATCACTACAGCCATAACACCAAGCAATGCTGAGACACCCTGAAACAAGGGTGGGTTCAGCCAGCATTCTATTGTTCACTCCATGGGTTTTGTGCAAGGAGTGAAATCCAACTCAGACAAAGAAGGGTCATTTCACCTTTTAAAAATATGTATGTGACATGTTAAAACTAGCACATCCTTAATATATTGCTTCCTGGAATGCAGTTAGAAACTGATATGCTCATGATAGGCATTTGGGTTTTGTGGATTTTGTTTGTTTGCTTTATTTTAAACAAGTAACATTTATATACTTGTAGTAGAGAATAGTTCCCAGTCAGGATGACAAGCCCACTTTAAGATAAAGTACAGTACAAATTATTGCCTAACAATAATTCTGGCAGCAGGTGCTTCAGGAGTATTCAGGCAGTTGGTACTAGGATTTACTGAGCAACTAGCACAGCAGGGTTTCTGTATGTTCAGAACCTATTAGGATTGTGTTTTCGATTAGTTAATTGATATGTAGAAACAGGCAGTTTTTTTCCCCACTAACTTGGAATAGACTTGCAGGTGGTAGCTTTGTAATTCACAAGACTACTCAGAAGTTTTATTCCCAGACTAATTTCCAGTAAAACAAGAAAATGTGGACATCAACCTATATTTTGTCTCCTAATCTCTTTAGGGTTGTCAAATATAGCAAACAAATACTTTGAAAGAGATTATTATTGTCTGCATAGTTCATCTTTCTATTTGCATGGGAATACTCAGTTCTGTAATTAGAATCATAAAATGTTAGGGATTGGAAGGGATCTAGAAAGATCATCTAGTCCAACCCTTCTGCCAGAGCAGGATCACCTAGACCAAGTCACCCAGGAATGCATCCTGCAAAAAGATTACGAAGAATGGGGGTTGGAATACAAAAGTTTGGGAAGAACCCATGAAAACAAACAAAGAAAAACTCAATCCAACATATATCCTGTGAAACCCAAAATATGACTGGGCTCATGTTTTTTGTAACATATTCCATACTGGAATTTTAAAAATATAGGAGATTAAACCATAGGCATAAAATCTACAATATCCTGACAAAAGAGTACTGGCAGAGTGCAAACTACATTTGTGGGAGTTTTTCCTCTATGGATTTGGTTTTGTAAGATTTTAAAGACAGAATAATTAACACTGACATAGAGTAAAATCTGTTGAACAGGCTAAGGGACAAAATTAGTTTATCTGTACTGTCCCTGGAATTTTCACTGCACCTTCAGGGTGGGTAAGGCTTCAACAGTTTGAAAGTGAAAGGAGTCATGTGGACTTTATATGCTGTACAGACAGAGATTATGTACAATGAGATTATTAAAGGTTAGAAGTTAGAGAAAATCCCTCACTTTTGTATATATTGGAAAGTCAGAAGATGGAAAGGAATGGTAAGAGATGGGTGTGAAACCATCCAGAGTATGTGAGCCTAAATGAAAGGGTTTCACAAGATTTTTCTGGCAGGAAAGTTAAGGAGTATCAAGATTTTTTGTTAAAGTGGTAAGACAGAGTTAATAAAATATACTTAATAATCTAATGTGGAGTGGTTTCAGTACTCTGATTTTTCCTCGGGCCAGATTGGAATTTGTCAAAGAGTCTAAATTGAGACAGATGGGAAAGCAACTGGTAATACATAGCTCATTCAGGCAGACTTGAAAGAGACATGAAAGGAGAATTTTACATTAAAAGCCTGAAAATAAAACATGAACTCAGATAATATTTGCTCTCAGTTTTTAAAGTAGTTTTCTGTAAGTATATGGTAATGATAGCAGATTTTAGCACTGATAATAAAGAAATAGGGTAAAATTAATAACTAATTAGAGTGACCAAAAAAAGACCACAAGTCAAAAAATAGTTGATGTCTTGATAGCCTGTGAAAGAAAAAAGTGATACAGACATGCAAAACTTGTGTAGCCAGCCAAATGAATCTTGGACAAAACAAGATATAATACCTAGTGCCAGAAGAGCTAAATCCAGAACAGAAAATCTATTCATCCGTGGACCAAGGCTTTTTTATTTAGCTGAATTCAATAACCGATTGTAGAACTGTGATGATAATAATTAATACTAATAATTAAAAAACTACAACTTAGATGTTGTCTGATGAATCGTAATATAGCTAACACTGTAAAACACAGTGCTTAAGCCATAGCTATGCCTAAAGACATATGTGTGCTACTGGCATTAGTGTTCCGTGACTGAGTATTCCAAGTAATTTCTAAACTGGAGACATTATAATGCCAAGTCCATAACAAAAGCCTTCCTCTTTTGGACTAAAAAAAACCCCAAAAACCTGCTGAGGAGTCCTCAGGGTCTATCAAATGCAATAGAAATTATCTTCTTATTATTTCCTTAGAATTATCAAGAAATATGTGAATTTATCTCCTTCATTAAGAAACAAACTTCCTGCTCCAAAGATGTCATCTCACTGAGAAGAAAAAAAAAAAATGTTAGTTTTACTAGGACATCCAAATCTGCTTTGAAAGGGGCTAGACTGAAGAATTATAGATATAATGTAACCACATTGATTCCTCACATTTCATGTCTACAGAAACATTACTCAGGCAATTTCTTGACTATCATTCAACCTGTCTTACTATGCCAACTTCCACTGGCTTCCTGAAGGGCTGAACATCCATTTTTAAGATGTCTGATGGAAAAAATGTTTCAACTTCATTTCCTCTGGGACAAACTATCATATTCCAAGAATGCATGTGTGTCTTAAGAGTAAGAAGTGCAGGAATCTCAGATTAGTTCTCTCCATGGTGTTGTTTTCAGTCACAGTAATAAATAAAATATATTCTCCCACTGAGGTTGTACATAGTAAATTGCATGAGAAATCTGATTTGCCTGAAATAAATTAAATAAAATAATTCATATATACCTCATGAGGCCCACTCAGAAACGGGCAGTTTTTAAGTGGTGATTAGCATTTTAGTCAGAGACTGAAAGAGGTGTATCTCTGGGAAGTCTGTGTGTGTAGCTTTCACACTCTGTAAAATACTCCACTTAGCAAAGGATGGAGCTTTCTGGGTAGTGGGTATCATACTTCTGTCACTGTCACTGAAATTAGATCACAAATGCAAAACCTATGAGTCCATAAGAATAAAAAATTAAAACATTAATTCTGTAACAGAATTAGACCAAGTCTTCACAATTTATTGTTTGGTCTTGGCCACACTTGTGCTACCCTGTGGGATCAGTGGAAGCATAATATGGATGTAGACAATTGAAGAGAAGAATGGGATTGGATGGAGTGAAGAGACTCTCTGAGTAGGAAGGAAGAGGGTGAGAGGAAATGCTGCATCTGTGAGTGACTTTGGATAAACTTTATATTTCTCTTTTAAGATCTCTGTGCTGAAGATCCTTTGTCCTCAGTCCAATTCACCCCATGTTTCTGTCCTGGCTCTTTTCCTCCAGTAGCTCCTTATGTCTTCCCATATATTGCTCTATATGAAATAGCAGTATCTTGTTCCTCAGTAGCCAGTGTTTGTACCCTCATGGGCTGCTGAAGACGACAGGGTTAGATTGAAATCCAAGCCAATATGTCTATAAGGAATTGGGCCAGTAAGAAAGGCATTGAGAGGACTTTCTAATGAGGATTTCCCTTTAGTATTACTGGGCCTTGGTACTACAGACAAGTAATTGATTCCTATTGTGGAGAGAAAGGCTGAAACTTACTATATAACTTCCTTACACACTCTGGTTCATCCCCTGCCAAGAGTGAAAGAGGGGCAGGGAAAAGGGTGGGGGTGGGGGGGGAAGAAGAAACAAACAAGCTCTCAGGCATTTCTTGGTAGTGCTCTTTTCAAAAGAAATAATTGTCTCAATGCTTACATTACATAAACTTATGCAAATCCTCTTTGATGTTTCTTACTTGCTGGCAAAAGCATCCCAGGTAGACTGTGCTGTTTGTTGCAAATGTCAGTCACAAGCTGCCTTCTGTCACATGAAACTGCTTGCCTAACATCAGGGTGTCTTCCAGACAGTACCTTTCTTGCAGTAGTTACTTGAGTATCACAAAACTAAAGTCCCTATGCAGGTATCCATGTTTGTTTCCTTATGCAGAAGTTCCTCTGGCTTTTGAAGGATATTTCCCCAGCCTTGAAGAAGGAAACTAATTTTTGCAGTATTCTCTCCTTCATTTTTTTTTCCAAGCTCATATTAGTCATTCATACCTTCCTAGCAGCACACGTGCTTCATCGTAGTGGTGGGGTAAGGAGTATTTAGCACCCCAGCAAAATCAAATACAATGTCTATCTACAAACCAACAAATTATGGGTCAGGGACTCTAATTGCAAAAGTCATTGAAGTTGGTCAACACTAAACAAAAGTATATGTAGAGGAGGGAGGGTGTTGAATACAAAGAGCTGAATCACCCAGACTTACATGTGAACTGCCCAGCAACACCAATGATACAAGCTAATGGAGCATGTTTAAAATAATATAAAAATCTTTCTATTGGAAGTAAAGTCTAAGAGGGAGCTGAATGGCAAAAATCAAGGCACCTGATGAGGGGACTATCTGAGGGCAGAAGGAGGAAAGAGTTACCTTCTGTGATTTTATACTCCCTGTAATGAATGGAGGAGAAGTCTCTTCTTATTCATTTATGCAATCATAAACCTATTTCTTATGGGTTTTATGAAATGAATATAGCTGGGTTAATGAAAATCATATGAAAACTAATGCTGTACCTGAATTATCTCCTTCTGAATTATTTGCTGAAAAAGAGTGAAGGTATTCTGTATAAATATTATTTGCTTCCAGTATAGCAAAGTATCTTATTAGTTATAGAAAAGGAAAAAAAAATCCTTATAAAGTAAATCTTCAACTAATACCATTATTACACTTGTATTTTGAAATAGGATTGTGTAAAAGGTGATTTTATCTTTTTTTTTTTTTTAACATCAGATGATGTCAAGTTATTTAAATTTTAAATCCTAGAAGAATTGATATTATATATTTCATAATGCTATTACAAGTGGTTACATGATATTTTAGGTTGAATTTTCAGGTCTGTCACTGAGCCATTGCAGTATATTTTTGTAAAACAGAATATTATATTTGACTGTGCTTAGACCATAGGTTCTGTTGTGCTGTTGCTATTGTTTTTGTACTTAAGATGATTTGGTGATGGAAGTCCTTGTTATATAAGGTCAGTGTGCATTAGTAAGCAGAGAAATAAGATGTAAGTTGGTAGAAGCTCTTCACTGCAAGTCAGGAGACTTCACAGGAGACATCACAGAGATGATGTTCAGCCATTACTGAGCTCACTCTCTCTCCTTGACTAATGTAAATGCCAGAACAAGCCAACAGACTGTCTCCCTTCATACTTACAGACAGATGAATCATGGCTACTCACAGTTCAGGATGTATACCTGGCAGAAATGTAACACTTGACTGACACCCTTTTACCCCTGTTTCCAGAAAGGTTTACTTTATATTTTTGTGTGTGTGTGATTTGATGAATGACTATACATGGAAATTTTACATATTTCATGGGTGAAAAAGACATAGAAAAAGTGAGATTGACTCTACAGATGTGAGAAGTAGGAAGGTAATGCAAGAAAACTAGCATGATACTTTCAATCTCTTTGTGGGAAGGGAGAGGGACTCTGTGTATATTCATACATTGCCAAACACTGAACTGCACTGCTTGCCTGGGAAAAGTTTGGTCAGGTTTAGACTAATCCAAAATTACCTCCCAAAACTCCTTCCTGCACTGTACAATCTCTTCCCTTCCTGAAGTACCTTTCCCATACAGAAATCCCCTTCTTGCTCTGAAATTGGAGGTTAGGCCATTTCTCTGGGAATCAGAAGGCTGTTATGAGTAAAATGGAAGGGTTTTTTTCCTGGAAGAGACTGAGTGGCCTGTCATGTCTCAGAAGAGCTAATATCTTAGTCTGCAAGCACTACAGTGCCACCGATCAACTATTATATAAAATATATACGATCCCTTTGATCCTTCTTTTATATGTGTTTCCTGTTGAAAGGATTAATTTAGGCATCTACTTTCAGAAAATGTTAGGGGCTGTGAATCCTTGAAAACAGTTTCCTCAGGACACATACAGATTTACTGCTGGATTACATTATGGCATTCCCAGGACCTCCTGAGAACTAGTTCAGTTTTATTTCTGTGGAAATTACAATGTGGGTGGTGACTTATGTGTGTGCTGGATTTGTCCTGTTATTGACTACAGGTATGTCATTGTCATCAGAGACTGGGTAAACAAATACTAAATTTGACTATACAGATATGACAACAAAGAACTGAAGCTTTATCCTCACCTCAGCAGGACTCATCAAGCAATTCATCCATTGTCTTTGAATGGCCTTCAGTTTTTCCAAACTGCTTGAGGTTTCTGTCTCTTTCCAGAGTCTCATGTTCCAGAGACTTTTGTCCTGGTGCTGAACAAAAAAACATCTGTAAAGACAATATAAAACTAACAGGACATTTAAAATGTCTGTACATCTAAGTGCTATTTATGACTATAATTTGAATAGATTAATGTCAATCATTTTTGCTGATTCAAAGACTTACTTGCCTTCAAAATAGTAAAAATGAAGTAATAGTAAAAAGAAAGTAAAAAAAAGTCTTCCTTTTTGAAAGGATTTCTCCTCAGACTTCCTCTTCGTTGCATTCTTTTCCTACACATTCCTTGCATTACTAAGGTTTCAAAGAGCAGGTGTAAAAAAACACCAACTATTAGAAGCAAGAATTATCTTAGTTACTACCTTCCCTTCCTATAAAATTAGACCCTAGGACACTACACTAGAGACAGGAAAAAAAAAAATAAAATCTGTCCCTCCATCAGATTGCTCTCTCTAGCTTTATTTATTTATTTGTTAAACCTTAGGCATTATGTTAATACTGTCAGATCTGTTTCTCAGCTTATCATAAAACATCTGCTACCATTTTGTCCAGTTTAGTGACAGAGATGTATGGCATGCTACAATGTATTAATAATGCTCTTCTCTTGAATGAGTATCTTCCCTTTGATTCACACTGTTAAATAATCTAATCCATGTGCTGGAATGACTGACACTACTTTGGAATCAACTGTAAGAATATTGGTTGGTATTGCAGGGAGACATTCCTCTGCTGGTTTATTTTTCTTCAGTATTAGCATTACATTGGCCTGTCTTAATGTCTGTAATAATTTGCTTTTCTCTCAGGAATTCTCAAAGAATTTAGTTAAGAGATTGCTAACCATATGTAAAATAATTTCTATTTAGTCCTGGCCTACATCCATTAGTCCTAAAACTATATTGTTTTAGGGATTTCACATAGCCTGTCACTAAATGCGTATTAAAATTCACATCTTTTTTTCTTTCCTTTTCTTTTTTAAACACTGGGTTTGGGTTTTTTTTGGCAACACAAGTAATAAAAACATTGTCTTGGAGTGCCCAATATCATGTAATAGCTGCAACAAGTAAATTCTTAGGATAAGAGTCTTCAGCAATACTGAGAGTTTCTGATATCAGAAACTTTCCTTTAGTTAGGCTAAAGGAAAAGTCTATTTTATTACTTTATATGCTAGAACCTAACTACCATTTGTATGCTTTTTTTAATTAAGCAGAGTTTAAATTGAACACACCCATTCCACCCTTTTCCTGATTTTCTGCTTTAAAGAGTTAACTACATCTTCTCCCAGTATTTAATTTTATATTCAAACACCCATCTGAAAAACTGCACCTTGTTCATTTATTTCCTTTATTTCCAATACTTAAGTATAACCCTGTGACTCACTGAGATCTAATATGAAAGACAACTACATTTCCTTCATGTTAGAAGTGTTTGCTTGGGAATTTTTGGGTTTATTGATGTTTACCTAACTAGTCGATGAGCATTTTTGTCAAGTAGTGGTATATACAAGGCAATGACAATAATAGTGTAATTTGCCTCTATTACTTCCTGATATCAGGATTCTGCTGCACTGCCAATTTCATATCTGTTGTTATTATTTGTTTGACAGAATCAAAAACATGCCAGGTGCTTTGCAAAACAGAGAACAAGAAAAATCCCTTTCCAGAAGAGATGACAGCCTGAATAGAAATGACATAATGGCAGGAGACAAAGGAAGCAGAAAGGGGAAGCAAAACAAGAGTTATAACCATAAGATCATGAGATTGGTTTGGAGGCACAGTGAACGTTATGAGGCATTTTTTTAAAGCGCATAAGGACTATAGTTGGGATTAGAGAATGGAAATGTAGAAAAGAAGCATGGAAAGGAATGGAGAAGAAGGGAGGAACAGACTGGCAACAGGAGGAAGAGTAAACAGAGGTGTATGGGAGAGGCCAGAACACACACCTGACAAACTGAGGATTATGACTAATGCCAAGAATGAAAGACCACATCTGAAGAGCATGATGATTTCAGGAGGATGGCGAAGCAGGACATGATGCTGCTAGGGAGAGAAGAGCCAGCAAAGCTGCCCTGGAAGCCTGCCCTGGAACATCCTCACACTAATATAACCCTGCTTCCCCATCTTCTTTCTAGCTCCCCTCTTATACACTAAATATGTATATAGAAGAGCAAAGGAGAAGGAGAAGCAGCTAAATCAAACATGTCCAAACATCCTGCCGGGGAAGAAGTTTAAGCTGGGATAATACAGATTTACTCCTACTAATGCTGCTGCTGGTAGCAAGTGGCAGATAGCATCCTATTAGTCTCTTGCATACAAACAAATCAATGGGAGTCTTTGCCAGTGCTTACAAATAGGCCTTGCTGAGAAATACCCAGCAAAATTATAATGGTCCAGCCAATCCAGGACATTTTAAAAATGTCCTTTTATTCTAGATAAGAAAGAAACAGAAATTATAACATTCACAATGAATGAACAGGGAAAAAAAAAATTGAGCAGTTCTTTTAAAGCTGAAAATAAGAATTTCATAAAAATATGAGGGGTAATTTTCTCATTAAAAGAATAACTCTTCATTAAAATTTCTGATAAAATTGGGATTATCTGAATTACAATGGATTGGCTTTTTTTTTTTCCTAGAAAAAAAAAGGTGTTATTTTTAGAAGGAAACTGGATAAATGCCATTTTCAGTCTCTCAAACATTTTAAGCTACCCAAATTTCCAATGTAAATCTTCTTCAAGCTGCAGAGTGGCCAGTCTAATCTCTTCCTCACTTCCTTCTCCTCTGCTTCAGTGATCAGACATGTCTAATGATTAGGATGCGAAGAGCAAAACCAGTTTCTATGTCATCTGAGAAAATCCATTTTGCCAACTTCTTTAAGAACTATTAACTAGATCTAATTACAGGAAGCCTTTTTTTTTTTTTTTAATTAATTTTTTTAAACTGCAGACTATGTCTCCATTAATATCCTCCTCAGAGCTCTTCCATTTTGCCTAGGAAAGTTTATAGAATGCACACTGGAAAGATTCAGATCTTTGTCTCCAGTGAAACCGTTCCTAGACATATTTATACCTTGACAGATATACTGGTGTGACAGCTGAGAGATTACTGCTGGTAATGAAGTATTTTATTACTTTGGCATAGACAGATAATTTTTGTCTAATACTTCTGACCACGAAGTATTGATGTTTTGGGTACTATAGGTACTTACCCATTGTTTTGGGGGTTTTCTATAAGTTTTGGAGGACAATATTGGATAAATTTTTCTACTTCAGGATAACACAGCTTTGTATGAGTACTTGAATGTACACCAGAGAGATATCAAGTTGGTTATTGTGACACCTTAACAACATGAACTCCGTTTTTAGTCTCTTCTAGCACTGGAATGATTTAAGTATTGTCATGTGAAGATAGCAGCCTCATTTAAGAATATCTTGGAGACTCTGGAGAGAATTCAAATTATTTGTCTAGGTGAGGCGGAAACAATTGAAAGTCATAACCAAGATACTAATAAAAATCCTTAACTGGTTGAGTTTGTTCATCGTTTGCTGGAAGATTTTATCAAGTGTTGGCTTACTAGATTCTTAAATGGCAGCTATGGCCAGTACCTTTTTTTTTTTTATTTTACTTTTTTACAACTGTCTTCAATTTGAACTTTGCTTATGTTAATGAAATGTCATCTTGGGATACCATTTTAGTAATTTGGTTTACAGAAACTACTTAGTCAATGTAGAAAGTTCAGCAACTAAAGAACATGCCAGTTATAGAGAGTTAACACAATGCTCATCAGTGCTTGAAGAATCAGGCCCAACTCAGTAATTTCTCTCCACCATCCATTAAACAATACTGCATTTAAGTCATATAGCCATGATGTCAAATTTGATTCTAAGTGTAACTTAAGATAGGTAGATATTTTAATTTGACATCATGGCTATAACCTATCTTAAGTTACACTTAGAATCAAATGTACATCAATTTTATAACAATCCATGCATAATTAAAAAAAGAGGCTGCAAAGCAGTGTTATAGGATCTCTTCATAATATAGATTTTTTTTACATATAATGTATAGATATTTGAAAGAACCCCATTAATTCAGTTGCATAAAACTTTTTACAGTAATAAATTAATAATAAAGCAATATAAAACCACAGTTAATATTTCACCTAATTATATTTAGACAAGCTCTAGATTTTGCATAATTTTACCTCTGCTTCTGGCATGACAGCAGATACTGAAGATGAGTGTACCTATCTGTTGGGTCTCAGAGACGATTCCACTGTATGGCACCTTCCCACACTCTTCAACAAAACAAAAAATTAAAATTGGAAAAGGTGGCATAACCTTTGAAAAATGCAGTTTGCCCTACCTTCCAAGTTCAGACACTCAACTAGGTGCATGATTTATGATTCAGGAAGAGATTTAATACCAGCTACATCAGGAGCGATGTGGTGTTAAAGGAAAAAGGCTGGGGGAAAAAAAAAAAGAAATTATAATGTATCCTGAGAGTAAAGAACAACATGGTTATTTTGCCTATTTTTTTTTTAACCTCACACTTTTCCAGCTAATCCTTTCCTATTTCTGTCTATTAGCTTTTCCAAGGAGACATAAAGTATGGTTGTGCATAAAGTAAGAATAGGTGCACTGACTCAAACCACAAGTCTACGTAGCCCTGTGTACCTGGCAAGGGTCCTGTCTTGGTAGGGGTACAGTCCTGTTTTTATAAGGTCTCCACTATCCCCTACAGATTAGGCACACCTTCAGCTTGACCTCCAAACATCTTCAGAACTCTATATCCAGTATGTACAGTTCAAAAGCTTCCTAAATGAGGGGGTGCACTATGTTTAATAGTCTGAATTTGTCCTAGATCCTGTGATTTTACTTGCTCCTTCTGTCTCTCTCTCTCCGTCTTGTCCTTATTTCTTCTGAAATAGAATGACCAGGGCTGCATGAATTATTCAACATAAGAGTGTATGATGTATTTATACAGTGATATAGCGATACAGTGTATTTATACAGTGATATATATATATATATGTTTTCTATTTTGTTTACAGTTTCTTTCTTAATCATCCAAATAGCCTGTTTCACATTTTTACTTGATACTGAGTGCTTGACTTGATGTTTTTCAGAGAGCTGTTTATTAATTTTTTTTATCCTTAAGCAATAGTTAATATGTAATCCCTGCCTGTGTATGTTTAGTTAGGCTTACTTTTCCCTTGTGCATTTCTTTTGCTTTTTCAAATATAACCACCACTTAATTGCCAATGGCATTCCAAAATGTGATATTATTTTTTCATTCCTTACAGGCAGCTTCTGGTTTAACTTTTAAAAATAATTTTGTATCAAACTTTCTCATCTGACAGTCCTTAGATATTATATTTCCCTTTACTACTAATAAAAGTACTTTTACTTAAACCCTTTGTTTTAATTCATGCCTCAGTCAAGAATCTCTGCACAAACTTAAATGCCCTGTTCCTCATTTCTGCAATTTTCAGGATGAGAAAGGGAGGCCCCTTTAAGCTATTGTCATTTATGTTTTATTAATTGGAAATCTTAAAAGTAGAATTTAGACCACGTTATTGTCTACTGGTTCTGACAGAGTGGTTATACAGCCTTCAGAGTGAAAAATTGCTAAGGGCTAGATCCATAAAGTGCATTTAGAAATCGCCTTTAGCCTCCTAGATGTCCTGCCTCCTCACAGAAGCTATAAAGCTGAATTAGGCACATCCCTCTACACTGAAAGAGGACAGCTGGGTGTTCAGCAACAGCCTACACTAGCTCTGGCATACTGAGCAGGGAATAGTCTGAGGGAATTGGAGAAACAGCCAGATGGGGGAAATAAAACAAGTGAATGGTGTGCTTATATTGGTATATTTTTCAACACTGCCTTACTCATGGGGCTACAGAGTGCTGTGAGGTGAGCATTTCAGCTTCTCTCCCATAGTAGCTGTTCCCTTTGTTTATCCCACAATTCCCTGCAGTGAGTTCTAACATCAAACTACAACACTGAGGTGCCAATCCCTCTCCATCTCAGTAAATATTGAACTTTCAGGGTGAGGCAACGAGTGGACTTTGGGGAACTACGCTGTCATTGTGAGCTCCCAAAGCTTCATTTAGACACTTCTATTTCATTGTAGGTCTAAGTTGGAGGCTGTGTTACAGTACCAGTGAAAGTAGTGAGAATAATTTGAACCCTGATTTAGCAAATCTGTTAAACTTGCTTGTGTAAATGGAATTGCTTCTGTTTGTTCCATAACTTAACTTCACTGAAATGGCATTATAATATTTCTCAAAAATCTATTTTCTGTCCACAAAAGATTTATACCATGACCCGTGATATCTTATGTGAATACTGAGACCATGTAACTCTAGACAGGTGAGTAGACCCTATGAGTTATTAGAATTCATAACATACCAGAAATTTTACATAGTGAGGGAAATAATGAGTGATAAAAGTGGGAGATGACTGACATTTAGTGTTTCTCAAGCTGACTTGTATCTGCTAAGTTGAAAGCCCTCAAAAGACTGATTGTGACACTTACCCTAGCTGCTTATGGAATATTTCTTCTGCCTCATCATCCTGGTTGGGTGAACTATAAGAGACTCTCACAGTATTTGCCAAGTTAGCCTTTCCTTTGATACCCATAAACACTCAATCCTATCTTCACCATATCTAAGCTCTAGTCATAGAAAACACTGGTGGGTACTCACCACCTCTCATTCTTGGCCTATCCTTTCTGAAGAGTTTATAGCCATCTATTGCAGCACTCCAGTTGTGTGGATCATCCTGCCATGTTTCTGTGATGGCAACTATATGATAGTTTTCCTACTACATAACATCTTTCACTTCCTCCTGTTTGTTGTCCAAAACAAACAGGAGGAAGTGAAGGTGTAGATGAGTAGTCAGGGAAGTTTCTCCACTTAAATATCATAAATGAACTTTTAACCAGTGGACAGAAATTCTTATCAAACTTGAAGTATCAAGGAAAACAAAAATTGAAATAGTCAGCTTGGAAACAAGAGTACAATACAACAATACAAGGAGCTGGTTATATGCTTCAAGAACTATTTTAGCTGAATGAAACTTAAAAGAAAATGAACTGTTGTCAACCATAATTAATACTAATTTGGACAAGAATATTTCAAACCCTGCTGCAGTCCACTGTGGCAATAGCTATCTTCAGAACAATAATGCTGTTTCAAAATTGAATCCCAGAAACTAAAGCCAGTAAAAAATTCTGTAGGCAATTTAAGATCTACAGTTTTCTTACTGTAAAATACTTATATTGTCAAGAATTTGCCACTTATTTTTTTAAATATATGGAGCACCTAATCTCTGAAAGCTTCTTGCTATAATTTTTTCTAACCTTTGTTTTAAAAATAGTTTAAATACAACTTACAGAAAAAATAAACAAGGCTCACAGCAGAATAAAAGAATAGCCTTTCCAATTAAGTCTAAAGCTAGTACGACACAGTAATATTATCTCTCTCTGACAAATAAAAGTATAGGAATTGTGATACTAGTCCATTCAATATAATATTTTATCTGTACAACCTTACATCCATTTTCATGGCTGAATAGAAGAAAGAACATGGAGTACTTAGACTTTTTTGCTCATAAGATTCATAGATATTAGATTCATAGATATGATTACTTCTGTCATCATATTCTAATTGAGACTAAAACTGTACAGAAATCTTTAGGTAGATCTAGACTAAATTATTAGGCAAAACCAAAAAGGTCTTGCTCAAGTTTACCAGAAGTTTTTTCTAATGTGGATGCACACAGAAATTGAAGCACACATGCACAAATAGACTAGTCAAAATTACTACTCAGGAACTAGAGGCATTTTTGAGAATTAAACAATACTTTAAGGAATGCTTTGTCTTTACATGATACCTGAATTGAAACTGCATGTAAACTTCATGTATATGAAGATGCAATTTTCTAAAATCCAACCAAAAACAGCACTCAGAGATTTAATATGCATTCTCACTTGCTTTTCTGTGTGTCCATCTTTTCCTTTTATTTAGAAAACATCTTTATTTTTCTCCATCTCCCATGCTTTTGAGGAACATTAACAGAATTACTAACTGCATTCCCCCAGGGGACACAGGAATAAAACTCAAAAGTTATATAGTGTGTACTTTAAAGCAATGAAATAGTTCTTCCATCACCCCTGAAAATAGGGAGCACTACTTCACCCCCTTCCTTCCCTCCAGACTGCCCTCACATGCATTTTTATACTGAAGTATTCCCAAGGGAGAAAACAATGAAGACTATATATATATATATAATAAACATGATTTTTATACTGAAGTATTCCCAAGGGAGAAAACAATGAAGACTATATATATATATAATAAACATGATTTCCAGTGGGAATTGATTTAAGGAGAATGAAACCAGGATTAAAAATATTAGGTGCTATTAGGTGACATTAAATTTAATGAAATCTCAAGGTCAACTTAATTTCTTGCCTCTCTTTATCTCTCTGACACATTGTACTGTATCTAAGTAGCTGCCACCAACAGCTACCATCCGAATGCTTGGCTAATTAGTAATCAGTCATGTCACTTGGTGTGATCTCATCCAGTCTGACTACTGAACCCAAGTACAACAATAAAAAAAGGAAATTGGAAACTCATAACAACAATGCCCTTAGTCCACTTATTTTCAGCAGCATGATGTGCCTGCAGTTTAAGCTTTAATTATACAACATTAATAGACATATTTGAATTTGATGGTTTTAGTAGTTATTCATTTAGGAATAGTGTGAAGCACTAAGAAGCGTGATATTTAATTAGCAACCAAATAACCCCATCAAATGCTAAAAGATAAGATATTTTAGCAGTTCAACAGCATTAAGATATGGAAAAAGCTTTTTTATAAGATTCCTAATCATACATCCATTCTGATTGGTAACAATTTCTGCATAGAAAATACCCATCATAGCTGAATGAAACCAGTGAGCATCTCATTGCTGGGGCCCAATCCAGCAAAGAATTCAAGAACACCTGTAATATAGGTACAAAAATATCCCATCCAATTACTGTGATCACCCACATGATTAAAATTACCTGGAAATGTGCTTTCCTCCATTAAGATCAAAGGAACAAAGCATTTATGATCAGCCTTTCATGTAGAAAAAATATTTACAAATCTTTTTAAGAGATTACATATAAAAAACATTGCTATCTTGCCTTTTGACTGCTAGACTCGGGGCAGCTTCATATGTGAAAATCCTTCATTTTAAAAGATCACTTTATTCTAAAAGTAAGCAGCTGTCTGAAATGACAATCATAAAGTGCTAATCTCTGCTACCAATAAACAAAAGTAAATCACTATAGAAAACTCGTTTATATGTGGTAATCTCCAGAGGATTAACATTTCAAGGGATCAGATTTCCTAAAAGTCCTCTTTCCTGAGAACAGTCTCTGCTGGGAAGTGACACACCAATAGGCATAAATTATCTAGAGCTGCAGATTAGCAGAAGCCATGTGGGGGTTCAGAGTGCAATATAAATAGATGCAAAACAGTAGGGGAACTGATGCTCATCACTAACCTCAAAAGGATAAGCAGTTCAAGCTCTGATTTCTTTGCTCTTGTTAGCTGTGATTTATCATCAGACAGTGACTAAGAGTCTGTCTTATCTGTGATAATTTAATGGTTTAATGGCAGTCCCTTTATCAGGGGGTTATAATTAAGCTTGTTTGATCAGTTTCCTAACGAGCACCTCACCTGTGTTTTTAGCCATGCCTATTTTTTTTCTCTGTCTGTAGGAGCATTTTTGCTAATTTGTATTAACAATATTATTGTTAACAATTACTGGTAATGATAACAATCTCGTAAAAGGTTAGCATTTAACTGGAGGAAAAATGCAAGCCAAAAAAAAGCAGGACTGAGTTTTAATGCATTTATGGGAGTTTCTAATGGCAGTGTCTCAGCAACTCTGGTTTATCAGCTTCAAATCTAACTCAAATATGTAACTGAAAAGTTACTGTATAAAATAGTTGTCAATTTAATATTTTTTTTCTGTTACAAAATTAAGATCAATTTGAAAGTAAAGATGACTGCTGTCTTAGAGTGTATTTACTCGCCCTCTCTATCATCCTATAAATAAGATGTTACTTCCATTATAATGATAATTTGATCAAAAAAAGATGAAATTTAACACTTCATTATGGTTGTTTAAGAACACAGGTGTCATTGAAATGAATCTAGTGACACTTTACTGATTAACATCATTACAAAAAGAAGAAAATGTTTTATTTTAAATCTACCAAGTATTAGATATTTGGAAGGAAAGCTTTCCAATATTTTAATTATTTTTTTTTTTAACACAACACAGTGACAAGTAGACAGATAACTACATGAAATGTGATGTTTGGTTTTGGTTTTTTTTTCATTTTAAGAAAGACCAGATAAATAAGGAAACTAATTCAGATTGATGTTATTACTTTCTTAATCACTGATGTAATTTTCTTAGTGGAATACCTCAGAGGCCACAAGGAGAGCTGAAAAGGTTACTTACTGATGTCAAGTAAATGGAATGACTGGCTATAGAAAGAAATCTGAAAAAACTTAATGCACATATATAGACACAGGAGTACGAGTGTAATATATGTATATATAACAATCTATGTATATGTGCATTTATGTGCATTTTCATTTATGTATTATAGATTTTATGTTTATGTATATTTTTTGACATATACATAAATTCATGCATTCAGAGATCTATTGAAGTTTGTCTTTAGCATAGATGTTG